>JAZAYU010000173.1:883019-1139252 GCA_038501625.1 Corbicula japonica
TTTTAGATTTAAAGCGTATGTATAATGAACTTTTGCTTTCTATCTTTTTCTCTGTTTCCTGGATCCGGACTCCAGAGTAGCGCTTGTTAAATCGGCGAGTGATATGAATATAAGGAAGAACGTTGTTTTTAAACATTCTAAAAGGTTGCATTTAGAATACTTTAATATTCTTAGTCACTATAGTTAGAAATCACTTGTAATATACTCAACAAAAATAGAAACCTGACACTTTATATTTGGTGTATTTTCCTGGAATCAGATTTAAAGCTAATTGAATTGTGGTATGTAATAAAAATTGTGCATGTTTTGAACTGAATTATGCATTTTGATATTTTTGGTGCATGAAACAAGTGATTCAGTGGTTATTTTCTTTTGGATGGTGCAAAAATATATAGATTTTGAATATGCACCTCATACTTATTCAAAGTTACAGTGTCAGGTTTCTTTTTTGTTGAGTATATATTTCTAGAAGTGTTCATTATTGATTTGGTATCTGTATCTAACTCTTGTTGTAGTTCGTTGTCTCCAAATATGGTCGCCATGCTCAGAAAAGTGATGAAATATTCAGCGATAGAACTCTAAAACTCACCAATGGAATAAAACGACGATGACCTTCCATTAAAATCTTTATTACAAATTCGCCAGGAGAATCAATATCTTATCTCTCTTCTTTAATGCCTTGTCCGCAGAGAGCCAAGACTATTTTTACAGCAGTAATACTAGATGATCTCGCCTGATTTATTTTAGAAATATTTGCATAGTGCTACTGTATAATTATCTTTTTGCGTTCAGACAACTAGCGTTTGGAGACATCAATGGAGTTTTGACAATTGGAAGAGAATTCGATACATTAAACACGAAAGGGCAATTGTAAAGGTGGAGTTTTACTAAAGTAAATCAATTTTAAGTTTGGTAGACTCATAGTCCAGATGAAAATCCAAATAGTTAATTAACTAACAATAAATTTAACGTGATGTCAATACAGTATGCATTTAAGGTGATCCAACTATGGTTTATATGTTCGAATAATTTTCGGTGATCCATAGCGTTTATTTGATCAGACTATGCCAGGTGAACTGACAATATTTAATACGTGTTTATTAGTCTAGACTTACATGTATATGTTTATATTCACACAATATTGCAAATTAATATTCTCTCTATAGTTGGTTCAATAAGACTACTTCCAAAGTAAAAACAAACCCCCGTTATTAAATAGACAATATCTCGTTATGAAAAGATATTTAATGCCGAGTACTTTTGATGGTAAGTTGAAACAAATAGTTTGCTGACGTAATGACGCAAGCCATCTTGCAATTGAGTCGTGTCTTAGTTTAATTAAATAGACGATACAACGGGAGAATTCTTTTATGCTTAAATTATTAAACGAATCACCTTAATCGATATAAAACGAGATTTCTATTTCGAATGAAATGACATGGTTTAATAAATTTAGTTTAAAGTGAACACGAGTGTTGTATTTTATTTACCACAAAACCTAAAAAATCGAACTTTTTCCACTAATTGTCCCTTTCTCATGCCAAGTAGAGCTGAACTGAAGTGGGTGGAATTCGGTCTCATCGGGTAAATTAAAATCTTGCTCTTACATCATATTTAAGTTTATATTTGTCCGAATTGTAAAAAGGAAAATAAATATTTAAAAAAACTTTTAACTGCGCTAGGGTCTAGTAGAGGACATCTTAAACAAAACTAGCAGGCATGTTTAAAATGGACAAATCGTTATCCAAGGCGTCTCATAGATTTCAGAGTTAAGTTTGGCTAACAACGAAACAGATTTGTAAAGCAGCAAGCATTA
This sequence comes from Corbicula japonica, assembly GCA_038501625.1. Classification (NCBI taxonomy): domain Eukaryota; kingdom Metazoa; phylum Mollusca; class Bivalvia; order Venerida; family Cyrenidae; genus Corbicula; species Corbicula japonica. Next base: position 884,836 of record JAZAYU010000173.1, read on the forward strand.
TGAAGGCTCGAAATAATAAGAAGAAGAAAAGATGGGAAAAATGATTCATATATTTCATTTATATTTGGGCATCCAGTGAATTTTGGATTCATCTAAACAGTTCAAATTTCCTGTAAATGATACCACCTGCAGTAGTGACTTAGGTCCTAGCAAATCACCACGCATACAAATGTTGGAAAACAAACCGACGAGAAGTTCTTTGCAAATAAAGCACTAAACAATTTTCAATATTAAAACAAATTGCATTGCGCTGGTAATTGATGGGGCATCTGTCGCCTCCAGTTGCTTCAAACATTTTCAAATCAAAATCGACTCTTGGCTGGTCAATATCTCTGGAAGTTGGGTGAGTTTGATTTATAAGTTGCAAAATAGGCCAATTAAAGAAGTTAAACATTATTGATCATCGGCGCAGTTTAATAAACTATCTCCAATTTGTTATCTACAGAAAAGAACAGAACAACAGAACACAAAATCAGTGCCCAAGATCATAAAACTGAGATTGGAGACCAGACCCAACCAGTCGCCATTTCAGCCAATCAGATGCTTGAGATCGAGTCTGGTCTCTAGCTTTAGTTTTATGATCTTGGGCCCAGTGTAGCTGAATAATAATATTAAAGTAATGCCCGACGTAGTGCAGCCAGTATATATATTTAAGCAACAGCCGCAACACATTTGAAGTAAACCAAACGTAATCTTAAACAAGCTCAATCTATTGCGAAATAATAAGTTGGAAACAACCTCATTTTGAGAACTTTCTCCTAACCTTTTGTGGTCGAAAAAATGGTAACTTAATAAAAACACGAAGTGACGCCGGCTGGATAAGAATGTAGTTTGATGAATGTATCAGAGTGGAGAAAATTTGGAAGAAGTATGAGTTAACAAGACCAAGATCGATAATGGAATTCTGCAGAATTAATAAATACGATCAAAGGGAGTAAGATTATCAGGAAAATTCAATAGAAACTTCACTTTGTGATTTATTGAATCAGAGTCGATTTCCCAAATACACTTTCTGACTACAAATGCCATTTCTCTGAAGGTCAATACACATTAAAAGTGGGTTTTTGTTTATAATTACATCTGTCCAGCGGAGACAAAGAGTATATTGCAATAAAATAAGCCATCCCACACTGCTAAATACAATAATAAACATACTAGAAAATGGAGATATTTTTGTTATATTATATTATATTATAAAGGAGATTAATACAACATTTTTTTTCAAATAGGAAGAGTTAGTACGATTAACGTAATGGAACGGTCAGTGGTAAATACAAGCAACTTTGTCGGTGGTTGGGTGTGTTATCCGATCCAGTACATGCAAATCTCTCATTCGTGCATACAGTGGCTGTTGGAAAGATTGGCCATAACTTAAAAAAATAAACAGTTTCCAAAAAAGATATTTAACGCTAGGGGTTTACACATTTCTAGGGCGTAGCATGTGTCTAAAGAATAAACATATAAAAGTGTGTGTTTTAATCCTCTTCAACCCACCCACATACACGTACTGGCCTGTTTCATGTTAAAAGATGCAGACTTTAAACAAAGATGCACTGTCTGTTGGCGATTACTTTCAAATGTATAAGATTGGAGACCTCAATTCAATTTTTATTATCTTGAGCTAAGAGCAAACGAAGTTAAGCCAGCAAGATCGCGATGGTAAAAACAAGAGAAATCGATCTAGATGTTAACTGTCTTACTAGAAAATGTTAGAACAACTGCGCAAAATCTGATTCACGATGATTTATAAAAGAAAAAATAAAATGTATCTCTAATTAAACAAGAAAAGCGTGAAAAGAATTACCTTAGGTCTTTTACTCCGTTGCCCAAGGTTATAAAACTGAGCATGGAAACCAGTCTCAAATCTCAAGCATCTGATTGGCTGAAACGGCGACCAGTCGCCATTTCAGCCAATCAGATGCTTGAGATTTGAGACTGGTTTCCATGCTCAGCTTTATAACCTTGGCACCGTATCTGTATATGGTTTTAAATTAAGATCTCCGAGAAGATACTGGTTACAGACTGATAATGTAATCACACGGATGTAAGCCAGCCACTAGGAAATGGAAGGGATTAGCTACGTGATCGGAAGATCTCTTAATATTGTAATGGTACATGAGAAATTCCTACTTAGGCAGATTACACAGAAATTGAAGGCTATGATAGTGTATCCTGTCCGGTGAATTGTGAAAATTAGAATACATGAGTATTGAAGATTGTAGCAAATGCGTTTGTTTTTATCATTTAATGTTCAATTCATTACTCCCACAAATTCTACAGTAGTGTATTCCGTCCAGTGAATTATGAAAATTAGAATATACGAGTATGCATTCAAGACATATCAAATGCGTTTGTTTTTATCATGAAATGTTCAGCAGATTACTGCTACCAATTAGTAAAAGAGGATAATAAAAATTCAGGACATAAGGCTGAACACGCTTTTTCACATCTTCTTAATATCTTACAAAAAAAACATTAGTTTGATTAACAAGTATTTTTTTTTTTCAAAAATGAGTAAAAATTGTTTGTTAACTATTCGGAAATAAATTATATAGGAGCTATTTCTTTAAGTAAATAAAAAATACCAAATTAGATAATCGTTCATTCCCGTTGTGAATAAAATGCACAACTTATATCTGGCCAGAGAACAACTATCGTAGTCAATGGGTGGACTTCCGAAAATCATGTAAATTGTTTACAGACCAGTTACATGTATTACCCAACTTATATTTTTGTTTTAACATTATGAACAAAAATGTGGAAACAAGGCCTTTTATATTATCAATTTACTGACGGCGATATAGGAATAATTACTCACTTTATTAATTGGTAGCATCTAGGTCGATTGAAATTCTAATTTGTTAATGAATATTTTCCATTCTCCATCACCTAAAGCGAGCAATTATCTTTATTGTATTTGTCAATATGATTCTCCAGAGCAGGCAACAGCCGGTGATATGTGGCATACTAAAGTACACTAATAGTATATTTAAACTTGATCGTAGTATTATATAGACATTTTCTCTATCCCTATCTATGGTCTAATGTCAGTTTAGATAGAAATATTTAGGCATTAAGAAAAGCAGTCAATGAAAATTCACCGAAAACAAAGTGCTCACTATCTTTTAGAATAGAGTACATAAAGTCCAGTATCGCATACGTCCAATTCTTTTTTGTTTTTCAATTTAAGACATTTTCATATAAAAATATGAAACTTGGATCGCGAAAAAAATGTTATTTTATCTATAAATTATTTGTTTCCAACAAATACGATTTCGTTTAAATAATTAAAAAATATTCTGCATTTTTTAAGAAAAAAAAAAAGAAACCAACTCACCATGGTATAAACTTTCACTAAAGCTCCAGCCCTACTTTTGTTCCTTTGGGGACGATCTATTTTCTTAGTTGATTCCATTGTCCTTTTGTCAATTTTCAATTTACTTATGAAGTATTAAATAGTTTTTAAACATTATCTTTTCCGCATTATTCTCTATAACAAGAAAACAAAGCAAATGTTCCCAGAACTGATCGCCGTGAACACATATTAGAACAGAGTAAATCTATTCTTGCCATTGGTGGCTTCCCTGAATGATTTTCGATGAAGACAAACGACATAAATAAATCTCAGTCGCAGACACAGTTCCTTAGATTTGTTCTACCAATTAAATAGTTCCCATATGGTAGTCTGCCGAAACGCACTGTCGCAAATGGCGCGAGATTTAACGTCTGCTACAATTCCCCAAACTGTTGTTGAACTTTTATTTATGAAAACTTTATGCTTTGTTCAAGTCTGACAAATATCATCTCTATAGAAGTTTTTAATGCAAGCATAAACTTTTATCTAAGTGAAACATTCTTCAACAAGAATGTTGTCCCATGTTTTATGCCATTGTTCTATCGTATAAATCTAGTGCTGACAATCATTAATCCCATCAAACATACAAAAAGAAATCTCTGTTCTATAAATGCCCTAATCCTTTAGCGATTTACTTCCAGCTTTCTACAAGACTTAGCAGACGACATCAATTTACTTTTATGGATGTACTGAAAGGAAGCACGTGATTAGTGACGTCACAAATTGTCACAGAACGCTGGAATAATGAGGGATCATTAAGAAAACCATTAATTGGATGGACGATAAAGCAAACAATCCGGGTGTCGCTGGTTGAGAATACAATTGTAAAAATGACGGCATTGATTTTATGGCTTATCTCTGCCTGTTATGGATTTTTGTCGTCCGCAATCCGTCGAGAATTGACGCAGTGGAAACAAAATATGATTAGATATAAATGCTGCACGCACGTTTAACGGTTATCATAGAAACGTAGCAATACATAATATTTCGACCCGGGGCTATTCACAATCCGTGTTTTTGTCGTCTGTAAAACCCTTGGAAAATCAATTTTGCTTTTGATGTATTACATCGTTATCTAATTTCGGATATTGGGATTGGGATTGGATTTCCGCGGTGCACTTGCAACACACGGGACGATGTTACCCAACACCACACATTGATGAATGTCCAATTGAGTTGGGAATTGAAATAAACGCTCTACCATTAACGTCATATCAATAATTTCATAAATTAATGGCGTTCAATGAATGTTAGATTTCCAATAAATGTCACTAAATCTAAGTGTAATGTATGTAAATTCAGTTTGAACAATATAAAATGATTAAGTTATTTGACCCTGTCTGATCAGGAGAATGATAAATTTTACCAAGCTCGCTGTTACAGCAATGTTTAGTGATTGCAGTCTGTGATAAATAATAAATACACTGATGTTTAACTGATACATGTAGCAATAGGTTCATATTTAGAGAAATCGCCTGCAGGAAGAACATTTTTTAAGTAAGCAAGACACGTTGTATGCTTTCAACAGCTGTTAAATTTCTATTATTATAAACTAAAGTGTATTTATTTACAATACTGTTTTGCGCGATGTTCGTTATTTATAAGGTTAAACTAGACGCATGTTTCGGAAGCAGCACCATGCAAGGGTAGATAGGAAAGTTACGCTCTCTTGGCCTTTTGCTTCTCATAGAGCTTTTTGCTTCGGTTGTAAGACCTTTTAGCTCCCTAATGTATAACGCTCTATGTGAAGCGTTGTGCGGAGGGGACACATGCGAAGTCAGTTAGTCTACAATCGCCTTTTTCCTGACTTGAAAAATTTCAATGCGGAATGTCTTTCGATAGGCTAGAACGTAGGGTGTATACATGGGCATATACCGCTTTAAGCCCCCCGGAAGCGGACGTAGGGGCGTATAACGATCCAGGATCTCCCAGGGATGCTTGATATGAAGAAGATATTTATGCGATTTAACTAGGCATACACTTATATCGCCAAAAAATAAAGATGGGTCATTACAATTTTCTTTTCGTGATACTATATTAAAATGAATTTCGTAAAATAATAAATTAAAATTAAGAAGGGCATTTTACTTACTGCATACACATTTATTCAAGTTTTCGGATTGTGTCGCGAAACCTTTAATATAAGCTAAGTGTTTGTGAAGTTACCTTTTATCTCGTTGCTTATACTCATTATCATTGAATCTCTAAATCAAGTTTTGTTCGTTTACGAGTATATAACAAAACATGCATATATTTTACGCCGGCCATGGCCCAAGATCATAAAACTAAGTTTTGAGATCAGTCTCAAATCTCAAGGATCTGATTGGCTGAAATGGCGACTTGTCGCCATTTCAGCCAATCAGATGCTTGAGATTTGAGACTGATCTCCAGGTTTAGTTTTATGATCTTGGGCACATGCCTTTGTAGTATTTATCAAATGAAGTTTGAATAATTCAAAAACCCGCGGTTACTTCGCTATTCTTCCATCTGCAAAGCTTTCTTGAGTGTAATTCTACCTTTAAGGTAAAAATAAAGTTAGAATTATGTAACACATAGGCATATCTAAACCAGTTTTGTGATTGTAACCAATGACATTTATGAGGAATGCTAGAAATATTTGATCACGCCTCAGTTAACGTCAGTACATTTATGACGTCATACCACGTTTCTCCATCCGGAATAACTCCAGGTCAAATTCGTTGTTATCAGTCATTTTGTGTACTTGATAAATGAAATAGTTCCCTATGGAAGATGAAATTTGCGTATTAGTTTTCTGGCTCTTTCACAGCACATGCTTGAAAAAATCATGCACTTTATATCAAATTATGCATAGTTTCACCACACTGATATAGAAACCATCAAACCATTTATGTCATATAATGTATTCCTACGCCCACCGTTTATTCAAGCGAAGATTTAGCATTGTTTAGCGTCAAGTTTTTTACAGCCGAGGCATTTCTTAGCGGAGCGGAGATAGCCGAAGTTTGTAGAATGCTCTGAGTGACAACTTTTGGTTAAATGGATTTTGGGATGCGAGAAAGACACGAAGATTTGACCGTGTGAAGCGTCAATATACAGCCAAGGCATATCGTAGCGGGACGGACATAGCCGAAGTTTGCAGAATGCCGAGGCTTGTCGTAGAGGAGCGAAGATAGCCGAAGTTTGCAGCATTCTTTGAGTGAAACCTTTCGGGTCTAGAAGAACTTGGGATGCGGAAAATTCGAAATTACATCTATAGATTGAACCCATCGTCTCATCATGACAGAAACAATGTCAGTGGCAAAACAAGAAAATCGATACTGTTTAATGCCGGTTTGAAATATTTGAACTTGTACATAGGAATATCTTCCGTACTTGCCAGTAATAAAACGACTACCCCACAATTGCATCAAAGGACAAAGATTCAATACAGTAAAATACTGTGGTGAATCCCAGTCTGGGCTCGATTAATGGTTGCTTTGGCAATTCTATTATTATTTGAACAGTTCAGCGGATAGTGTTTTCAGTAGACCCTTTGAAGACCTGTCAAATATTATCAGTTTGGAGAGCAGTCTCATATCTAAAGCATCTGATTGGCTGAAATGGAGAGCTCCATCACAGCCAATCAGATCCTTAAGATTTGGGTTTGGTCTCCATTTCAATTTTTATAATCTTGGGAAATAATGTACATTCGGTATTAGCGGAATCTTCTCCTCTAGATTGACGCAAGATAATGTTAATGTCAAAAACTGAGTTTGGTGCGAATCTCTTCGTTTATTTAAGAATGCATGCAGCTCGGATGCTGAGCGTTCCATTAACACAGACTTTATCAGACAGTATATTTTTAAAGCAATTTATACATGATTTAGTAGTGGTGTAACTCAGTTGCGTCTTTAAAGTCACGTTCAAGCAATACTGTTACTCCAATTAAAGTGTCAATAGCTTTTTATAACCTAGCATTTTACTTGTGAGAGCATAATAAATTTGACGTGAAATAATGGAAGCTATCAGGAAAGAAAGAAACATAAATTTACACAATTACGTTGTTAGAAGCAATATTAACAAACAGCGTTGTACTGAAGGTAAGGTTTGTGTCAATTAGAAGTGAATAGCTTACGATACGTTTTCTATCAACATCTGTTGGTATTTTTGCCATACATACATGTATAGAAAACTTGAATTAAACTACAACTTAGTCATTCAAGTTACCATGAAACCATAAAATAACGAGACTGCCAGATTTTGGTCTTGCCAGGCTATACACCAGTACTTCAATTGCCATCGACTTCTATTATTATCACCTTTCCTCAGATCATAAATTTGCTTATATGTCTACACCCTTCAACAATTACATTTCTAATAAACTAACATGAAACCCCCTAAAAATCTCGGTCTTAATGGACAAAAACATTTTCGGCATTTTAGCCAAACGTGTATCACCCAGGTTTCTTTGAAACATTGGTAAACAGTCTGTCAAAAGTACTACGTTTAAACACATATTAACCAATTTGCAAATTGTTTACTTCATGTTACCACATAAACCATTCAATTTTCATTTTTAATATCATTTTTAAGTCCATTTTCTACCTTTAGATGACTGACTTTAGATATATTAAGCTCCCACACACCATACAAAAGATCGTTCATGTGCCTATCCCCGATCCCCTAATGGTATATATCCACCATTAGTTTATTGCCTGATCTTTAGATAACCAGACCAATACAAAAATTATTATGTTTATCTGTGATCGAGGAGGCCGACATAACTTCCCAAAAGTATTCACAATTAAATAAATATATAACTAGAAAGTAAATAATTAGAATGACCTATTAATAGAATAGAATAGCTCACACAAGTTTAAAACGATTGCTGAAGTGAACAGCTCATTCCAGAAGGTAACGGTGGCAAGTTCTGCAGCACGCGTATAGTACATTAAGAAGATTATTTGGGTCGGGGTAGGAATCACGTGGTACAATGTTTTGATACGAAGCACTAACAGATGGCGGCCCCAACTGAGACGGTATGTATTTTCGATTTGTTTCTTTTTAAAATTAAAGGAAAAAATCCGTTCGTAGCCCTGTGTTCCAGCGCCCTATTTCCCTTGCAATTTCCCTGTAGGGGGCCTCACAGGAAAATGTGTGTTCTGGAAATTGGCGCTATTCGTTGAATGACGTCATTAAGTTAAGTATTGCGTGTTATGCGTTTCGCGGTAAAAATAACATTCCATAGTCGAAATGAGTAAGACAAGCTCCTATTGGTAATCAGAAAATAAAAGATAAAATTGAACTCTTTCCAAATAAAGTAAAACCCAAAATTTCCAAATCCGAAGATCGTCCTTTAAATTGATCAGAGTTGTTACTTTAAGGTTGTAGTCGCATTTTGCGTTCACAAAAACACAATATAATAAGACTGATTCAATCTTCAAACAAATCGCAACACGGATTTCAAAGATTCCAAATAAATGAAGAGACATTCTGACCTATCTTCTTTATAGACTGGTTTGAATATGACAAGTTCTTAGCCGGAATTCTGTATAGATCTAATTCAAATCAAATCACTCACTTATATAAACCTGGAATTGAATATTCTTGTTTAAGAATGTATTCGGAAACAGCCAATTATTTCAAACAGAGATTCCGCGGCGGCTGGCGGAATCAATATTTTTATAAAAGAAATGTCGTTTTGAATACAATGAAATGGCAATCGCAAGCTGTAGTAAATGATTGTTTCCATTTATTTAAGGAGTAATTGCAGCCAGTAATTTGTGAGAAGTCTCAACGGATTCCAAATTCATGGACCAAAGCCTGGTTCCAAGGTTATAAAATTTAGTTTGGAAACCAGTCTCAAATCTCAAGCATCTCATTAGTCGCCATTTCAGCCAATCAGATGCTTGAGATTTGAGACTGGTTTCCATTTACAGTTTTATAACGATGGGGCCTGCATTATTTCCACTGTTATCATTGATTTAGATAAAACACTTCATGAGACTCTTTTAGATGACATTTTTCAAGTGATTTTATCGAGACACGTGCGTTAACCACTAAACCTACGTTACGTTTCCTACCCGAATCATCAATAAAGACTGGGTTGAAACAAATGCAAATACTGAGCGCGGAATTGTACAAACAAATAAAAATCGATTTGAGTGGAAAATAAATAAGCAGCAACTGTTACAGTGCTCTGGAAAACTGATTTTGACGACAAACTGACGAATAAAGAAACAAAAACGTAACAAAAATTTCTGTGACATTTTCTTATAAGACTTCCAAGCATTCTTGTAATTTAAGACCTCTTTAATCCGTTCGTAACAGGTACGTCCTCCGTTAACCGTTCTTATACCCTTTCAAAGACTTTCAAACATTGTTCTTATAATCAAAGGCTTCCGTTCCTCTTCTAATCAATTAAGTTTTTATACTCACGGACTCATTCTTATAACTTAGGACTTCCGCAAACTGCTCAGATAACATAATACTTTCGTAGCCCGTAATTATAACCTAAGACTTTCGTTCACCATTCTTATGAACTAAGTCCTCCATTATGCGTTCTTAAAACGTAAGATTTGTAACCCGTTCTTATAATCTAAGACTTTCGTTGCTCGGTTTTATCAACTTAGTCCTCCATTATCTGTTCGTATAATTAAAAGGATTTCCGTAACCCGTTTATATCTAATGACTTCCGTAACCGCTCTTACAACGTACAACTTTCGAACCCGTTTTTCTAACCTAAGACCTTCTTTGCCCGTTCTTCAAGTATAACATAAAACTTTCGTAATCCGTTCTCTTAAGTAAATTCGCATGCATATATTATTGCAATAAATACAAACAAACATTCAGCACTCATCAACTTTGGAATCACCTTATCATTTGCAAAAACAGGTTATAGCCTCCCATCCATAATGAGAAAAAATGAACAATAGTTCAAATGATCTTGTATTTTGTTGTCTTTCTCTATAATGCCTAAATCTTATTGGTCTGTTTTATCACTATTTTGTAAAAAAAAATGTCTAGATTGAAAATCGCAATTCTGTGTTTTAAATTGTTTTTTCGTCGGAGAATAAAGTCTTCGCATTTCTTGCGCAACGTAGAAGCATGCAAAGTTCTCCATAACCTACGTGTTTACTCGATTCTCAAATTTTCCTACAAATGAATGACAATTTCCTAATCCAATAAATAGACTGAGACTTTTATTCAAAGCATTTTTGGCAGAACCCTTCATCAGTTGCTATAGAGCACTTTTAAATTAAATGATGGGCGCCGCCATTATTGACTTCAAACCTATGATAATTAATAAGGTCGGTCTCAAGAATGAATTTTATTTTAAAGAACTGCAAGATAATTGCAAGTTTTTAAGGATAAAATTGATAATTTATAGATTTCGTTTTGGATTTTTATAATTTAAAATGCATGATGTATTGTAGCTTTCACTCATTGAACAATCGAAATATTTCGAACAGCTTATATAATAATTAATAAATATCGATTTAATTCTTTTACTAACATTACTAAATATTCAAAATTCTTACCAGTAAAAACTCGCCCAATAAAAATATTTACAAATTTGTAAAATACTCGTATATCAACGTAACTTGATTTTAATTCAAGAAGATTATACAATGATTATACAAACGGGGTACACAAAAACACAAGAGAACACTTAGCATTATTTTTGTTTGGAAAATCGGTCATGTGGTTATCTAAGGTTGCAAGATTCTAAAAATCGGCTTCTTCCAAAACTCTTGTAATGAAATCGAGGATTTCTTTACCAAATTACTTAAAAAAATATTTAATTATTTGAAACCAAATTTAGAATATAAAAATCACGATAATGTTGAACGTATGTATGCCTATAAAATTCCCTATCGTCTGAACGATCTTTCTTTTAAAATCGGTCATTGATCTGAAGTTTCCACTTCTAGATTTCATAAACACTAAAATATTAAATACAAAGATTTGTTTAATTATTCTGTGTTTAGCATTGTTTACAATATAATTTGGTGCGTGATTACGCCAGCTTAATGCGCGACAATATACAACACTAATTGCTTCAGCGGTTTCTACATCATGTCACGTGACAGAGTGGCTTTGAAATGTCATTCTGACGACGCAGGGCGGATGTTATTTCCGATCAATAAAAATTTGCATTCTCTAAACTCTCCAATTACCATGGTGCCATTTAGTTTAACGTGCACGCCTAAATAATTGATTTAAATTCCGAGGTTATTGCTGATTTACAATGCACTCTCTGATAATGTCTTCAATCATGATTGTTTTAGATACGATTGCGTCTTGGAGACTCCAGAGCTGCAAAAATCTGCTCTGCTGGAATTGACAACAGGACGACAGTTGTCACACCGAAGCCACTTAATACATAAGTCAGTCCCCTTCCGTAACTTTAAGAACAAATGTGTCATTTCTCCCACGAAAATGATCGAACTATTGTAGCGCTTCCGAGTTGTATACCAGTAACAGTGGTGATTTGCTGTTAATTTTTTTATTCGGTCTCTTACTTGCAATGGTTTCACATGTATCGTGTGACAAATGTGGTGTTATGTTGATGATAAACGTGACATGCCCTACAAGAACGCAGAATAAATATATCATTTTTATTTTATCATAAACATTTTGTTTCTAAAGTGGTTAAATATTTAATAAAATAACGATATTAGCGATTCACACGATCTGGTTTTTTTTCTCGAAATATTATCATGCACAACAATTTTCGGTTAAAACTAAGAACACTTAATTGTAGGAATTAAACTGACGTACGCACATTATACAAAACTGTAACATTACGTTAAACTGTTGAATGTTGACTTTAATTGATTTACGGTTTCACTTAAAAAAATCAAGTCTAGCGGCATTGCAGATGACTAACCGAAAATTGTCTAAAATGTGTTATTGAAAGATAATTTTATCACATAAAACTAAAAATTAACCTGTAGTACAGAACCGATCTTACTTAAAAGTCACTTACGTGTATCCAACCAGTATCGCAATCTATCTTGTTTGAAAGCACATTTCAAAAACGGATAATACAAGTTATAATGCCGATGCTTATTTAGCTCACAGACAGATTAATTCTAAAATTTGTGTTATGTTTTTGTCATTTCGAATGATAGGCTTGTGGCGGACTATTAACGGCTCTCAATTGAAATAAAATTCCTGATAAATTGAGGCAATTTCGTCATAAAATACGGTATCTATAATTTGAAGGATTTGTTTTATTTGTATAATAACGAACAAATGGTGCGAGTACACAACTTCACCGTTTTTCATCGGGAACGAAGCAGATGCCAGAGGCCTACAGATTTACTTGGCCAGCCATGAGGGCAAATAAATTTATCGACCGCTTAATTACGAGCCATTATTAACTGAAACCTTGTCAATATTTAGATTGCGATTTATAGATTTATATGATATGGAGCAAAATGGAAGCTAATGTTGTGAGATAATGGACAAAGGAAGCTCTCTATAGTCTCCAGGAAGGGACAGACTTTAATGAGGCGCAGAAACAAACACACTCATCCTTAGTTTCTATATGCCAATATAATTATATAATGCATTGTTGCGTGCACGAAGCGATATTAACGTTAATTTAAACGGCCTCACTGGAATTAAAATTTTCAAACCAAAAGTGATACAACAATGATTTAATTGCTGCAATTTGATAATTTGTATTGTTGACATTAATTGCATGACGCGAGTTTTAACCTCGGAATTAATTGATAGCAACAATGGGAGTAAAATAATCCGCGGATGTAAAATGTTCAATAAGTGTAATTTAGAAACTCACTTTCACCTAAATAATCATTTCTAACTCCGTTTTAAAATATCATTATGATTTTTTCAATGCCGTGTCGGAAATTGAATAAATTTTATAAATTACCGACAAATTGGAATTTACAAATGTTACCATTTTATCCAATAAGATGCTTGAGATTTGAGACTGGTTTCCAATCTCAGCTTTATAACCTTCAGCCCAGATGAGGTCAAAGTTTCCTAGCCAGATGCCCGCCAGGGACTTGTACGACGTTGCCGGTTGGTTCGACGCGCCAGATAAAGAATGTTTACCAGTTTCCTGGCTGCTTAGCGCCTGACACATATCAAAATCAGAGGGTTATATCGTAATATTCATGAAAAATGTGTCTCATAACATAAGACCGACTGGCTTGCTCTTTTAAATTGGTTTTAACTAAAATAAATTAATAATAAAAGTTTCAAACGAACAACAAAAAACATACACTCTATTCCAAAAGAAATTCTGCACTTTGTTTTCGGTCATTTTTCATGAACTCCTTTTCTTAATGCCTAAATATTTGGAATCAGAAATAAGAAACATAGATAGTTGTACTAATGAATTTAAATGATCTTATTTCAATTTTGATACCAAATATTTAGGCATTAAGAAAAGCAAATGATAAAAAAATAACCGAAAACAAAGTGCACACTTTCTTTCGGAATAGAGTATAGAACTCAAACTTTCTTCTGTCTAAATGTTAGAATAACTCGATCAATCTTCATGAAATGAACACCATAGGATCGGAATATGCTACAGTATAAATGATATGGATGGATTTATTAAACTTAAATAACGATGCTGATTGGCATGGTTTATTTGTGTTACTTATAACATAAATGTTCTGCTTTGTCCAAGTACATGTCTGTTTTAATGTCACCCAATACCAGGTGTGCTGATCCTGGACCCACTATCATAAAACTAAAACTGTAGACCAGTCTAAAAAATCTCAAGCATCTGATTGGCTGAAATGGCGACTGGTCGCCATTTCAACAAATCAGATGCTTGAGATTTCAAACTGGTCTCCAAACTCGGGTTTATTATCTGTATATTAAAATAAATCTATCTATCATGTTAACATAGATAATATTATAGGAGAGGTTATATATACATGTAGATCTTACACAATTTAAGTTACCACATTTATGAACAAATTATCACACTTGTCACATTATAAGAAAGCAGCTGTTCCTGTTTTCGAATGCTTTAGAACAAATGAGACAAGTCTCCTCACCAAAGTTGCGTTGTTTGAATTAATAAGTTCTCTAAACCTTACAAAATCGAATCGGGTCCAATAATGCATGTAACTTTTAATATGCTATTTAATATTTATGTTACCAGGGCATTCAATTACAAAATGACATTCGTCTTCAAGTGTTTAATTCATTTTAGATTTTCGTTCATTAGTTGGTGTATATGGGGGTTTATTCAAACACCAGGTTTCAATTTGAACTCTATTAATATTTTGATGGAAGTCTTAATCGTATGAGTGATTTTTCTGAATTTTGGAACAGTTACTCAGTCTAAAAAAATTATAATCAAAAGTACAAAGTAAAACAATTCCCTTGATGATGCTCGCAACTGTTCTGCCCATGTCTGGAAATACATGTAATAATATTTTATTCTCGGCTTTAAAACACTCATAAATATTTTTTAATATCCCACTCGTTGATTTAACCAAATCTTATACAACACTTTTCATGTATATATTGCGTCAAATAATGTACGCCGTATTTGAATAATTCATTATCATTTTAGTTAGGAACCGCCACTCACATGATTGCGCAATCTTTTTATGGCTTAAAACGCATTAGAATTTCTAATTCTTCAAACGTTAAATCAAGTTCTTGTCCCAAATGTACCACTTCGGATATTAAACATACTTGTGATCATATAATGTTGTTATTAAACAAATTGCATTATATATTATCTTCAGTTTATTAATTTTAATAATTTTCCGTAGGTAAGTGAACATAATTTCCTCTTATGGTTCTCCCCTTTGTATTTACTAAATTAATTATTAATTTATCACCTTCAAGCTTTAAAATCAAACATAAATCCCTAGCATGGTTAGCTAGGCGTATGGCTTTGAGATTATCTATACATTTTATTTACATCTTGTGATTTTTATCATTTAGGAGCATTTTGTTGCATAGATGAGACAGATAATTATACGACTAATTATGCGTTAGGAAGAACATTTTGAAGTAAAAATTCTAATATCAATCCAAAGAGATTACATCAACCATAAATACAGTATGCGTTTTGTTTAGTCATAACTAAATTTAAAGGGATTTGGTGTTTCAAAAGCAATATTTGTTTGCAAAGGTTATAATTAACATGGTTTTGTTTAAAGTATATAATAATATATGAACTAGTTATTCTTCCTACTTTATCTATAATCTCTCCCTCTTTCCCTTCTCTCTCTTTTTCTCTGTCTCTGTCTCTCTCTTTCTGTGTCTTTCTCTCTCTCTCTCTCTCTCTTCTCTCTCTCTCTCTCTCTGTCTCTCTGTCTCTCTCTCTCTCTCTCTCTCTCTCTCTCTCGATGACAACGAGTCATAGAGATAAGCTCCAGACATGGTATGAATATCAGTACAGATTCCAACTGCTTTTGCTAGTTCAGCTTTGCAAACATCGAAAAAATGTCGACAGTCTTTTTCCACAAAGTCTAAAAAAAGTCTGATGATGATCAGATATTAGGTGAATTATAAGAACAGTTGCATCCATCAATATATCCCAAATCTGCAACCTGATCTATTCAAATTGGAAGTAATGTATTAGGGATGTCATATGAATGTTATCCCGGGGATAATGTTGTCCTGGATTAGGTTGAATTTCTCTTCATGAATATTCTCCTACGGAAATTGCAATAATGGATGAGATATAAAATTGTAGTATTGAATACTGATGTGACGAAATACAGTGGGCAATCCCGACAGGCTTTCGAACAACCTTTATTGTATGTATAACGTATAAAACGGCGAAAATGTGTGTGTGGGTGCGTACGTGCGTGCATACTGTAATATTGAATAATGAATACTGATGTAACGGCATATATAGTTGATGAACCCGCCAGGCTTTAGAACAACAGGCATAAGATGTATAACGGATTAACCGACGTAAAGGTGTGAGCGTCTGTGTGTGTGTTGGGGGGGGGGGCATGCGTACATGCGTGCGTGCGTGCAACGTTATTGTTATTTCAAAGGAGGAAGGTTCTGATTTCCTCTACAACTTTTCTCTTTGCTAGTTCATTGTTTTCGCGCACGATTAATGTTTCTCCCTAGTTTTATACATTGCTATTGCAGAGGTGGATATTTCCGTTTCCTTTCGCACATATATTTTGATGTCATTACAGAGGGATGGGGAGAGTTAGTTCTCTTTCCTCGTGAATCTTCACTGTTATTGCAGAAGTGAGGTGGTCTCGTTGTTGTTTTGTTGTGTTTTTATGGTGTTGTTTTTTTACAAATTGATGGCCATGCAGTGGTAGAGTTGTACAGTTTTCATATGAATCTCATTGTTTTTACAGAAAGGTGGTGGTTTTCTTTTTTCTTGCATCGTCATTGTTATTTAAGAATCGAAGTTGACCTGTTTCCTTTTCATCTTCATAGTAACTGGTTATAGTCACATAAGGTCATCGATTCCGTGGAATTTAATTCTTTGATTATTTAAGCAAATCGTTTTTTTTTTGGTTTCCCCTCTGGCAACATTTTGTTATTATTGCAGAGGCTGGGTTGTTGTTGGTTTTTTTTTCAGCGCGACATCATTGTTGTTGTTGCAGATGGATTAGTTGTTAAGTTTACACCTGCAGATTCTTAAATTTACATGTCAATATATACTTATAACTGCAGATGCAAGTTGCATTTGATTCTGTAAAAAGTTGGTTTGAATTGTCAGAGAATCAAATACTTGATGGACTTGTCAAGACCTAATAGAGTCGCTAATTTTCTTACCGGAAAACATTTATTTTAGATTTGGTTCCTCTATAAACAAGTAATATGCAACCCAATTTGTACTAACTGTGCACACCTTATTGCTGATCTGTATTTATACTGTTATGAAAGAGACTTTATGTTATCTCTTTCTACCGAACATCAAGATGACAGTATTACAGCCCTTTAACAATACCCCGAGGTACCTTGATGATTTATTTAATATAGATAATAACCATTTTCCATCACTGGTTAATAAAATTGATCCTAATGAACTACAACTTAATAAATCGAACACACACTGCACAAAAACAAGCACATTTACTTGATCTTATTCTTTCTATTGAAAATGGTTATGCCACTACTGAAATATATGATAAAAGAGATGATGTTAATTTTTTATAATAGTAAATTTTCTGCTTTTATACGGCGATGTTCCTCGTGCAATATCTTACTGGGATTATATATCTAACAGCTTGTTCGCTTTTTAGAGCTTGTAATGATATAAAAGAATTCAATGAGCGTAATCTTTGCATAACAGAAAAAAACCTTTTTAAAAATGTTATCGGCATCTTAAATTAAGGAAAATCTTTTGCAAGTTTAATCGCCGATACCCATTCAAAAATACAAGTGCAGTTTAAAATCACTACTGCAACAATTTATTTCACAGCCAGTTTTTATAGAGATTTAATTAAACTTAAGAAAAATAAATGACAATGTTAATTTCTCCCGGTTATTATTAAAACTCGTCAGAAAATTCAAAAAGAAAGGTTGACACAATGATTTTCTACAGCGCTCTTCATGCCTGGTGATTAACCCATCTACAGTTGATCATTATGCTTACCTCTTTGGTTGCACGAATGTGGTTTAAGAGATTATGAAGGTTTATGGGGTAATCTTGTAAAAGAACATGGAAGCTCAATTTGTTTCTTTTATCCATGTCATCGTGTTCTGGCTGATTTGACTCCAGGTGCTCTAGTCTCTGTAAGGCCATTGAGTTCCTGCCCTTTTGCGTTACAATGCTATAAGTTTCTTATGTTTTATATGTGTGTGCTTTTGCCAGCCACATTGTGTGCTGACGGGTGTTTAAGAGTTTATGAAGGTTTATGGGGAAATCTTTTCTTAAAAGAGCATAGAAGCTCGATTTGTTTCTTTTATCCCGGTCATCGTGTTCTTGCTGATTTTACTCCAGGAGCTCTGGTCTCGTTAAGATCATTGAGTACCCGCCCTTTGGCTCTGCAATGCTATTAGCTTATTAGGATACTACGGAAGCCCAATAGGGCCATTTTGAGTTAGAAGTTAGAAGGCAACAATTCTAACTTAGATGGTAGATCTTAGAACTTAGGTCTTAGAACTTAGAATGTAGAAATCTCTTAAAAGCGGGGGCGCCATTTTTTCAAGAATATCAACAGTGGCAGGTAGACATGAAAATCGACAACAAGGGGTGAGTTATAATTCATTGATGATATTTTCACAAGAATTATATCCAAGCGATAGTGTTATTTTGATCTTGATAGTATATGTACCAATAAATGTTACGGTAGGTCGCATTAGAGGTGTTGTGTGATTGTTAAAAGGAGGTGTTTCTTCCCGTCAATCATTCAGTCAGTGAGCTTTATATTTAATATGTATTATTAGGCTTTCCGATCTAACTGTTCTGGATGGTCGTTTATACACAGGGGCTCCCTGTGAAAATAACCCGAGTATCTGATGCTTGTCTTTGTGTTATTAACCCCTTTGTCAAAATTTGGAACGATATTTAAAAAAAGTAACATGAACTGTCTGTTGTATAATAATTGATACAATCGATTTTCTATGGAGTATTATAATTTTATTATTTTTCCTATTGCTGTATTTTCTCTTTTCTTTCTTTTCCAGACGTCAAAAACGGTCACTAAATGGGCATGGACGTTTGGAATTAGGCTGCTTGTTATTACGCCAGTAACTAGTGTTGTGATCACGGATTTAGCTGTCATTCTCAGTGGGACACATTTAATAAGACTAGAACTTATTAAGCATTACTTCTTCTATAGCTAATCATACAATGATATTATTTTGTTATTTTATATTTTGCGTGATAGTAAACTAAGCTTGCGTCAACTTCAGCGTATACTGAAAGCTAACAATCTTGCCCGACGTAAAACACGTACACCTGAGTTGTAGAAATCTAGAGGAGTGTGAAGGTTATTGTTCGATGTGGCAAAAGTTAGTGACTGACTACCGACTTGTGCTGTCTGTAATGAGAAATCGATGAAATCGATCTCAAAGGAAATAGTGAACACAAAGCACACCGATTATCACGCCAAAGATATGTCTCGAATGTCATATCTAACAGCAAAAACACACCTGCAGTAATAGCGTCATACTACCTAGACACATTCAACGAATTAGGCATTGCCCCAAGGCTTCATCGTTGCGATAGAGGGACTGAAAATTCGACGCTAGCACTGCCTCAACCATTTTTCAGATTGAAAATGTTTATCTATGGAAAGAGTGTAGCAAATCAGCGTATAGAATCCTGTTGGGATTACTTAGTAGACATAGGGTCCACTGGTGGATTTCATTTGCAAAGATCTACTTGACGTAAACGTTTTGGATGCAACAAGTCTTATACACATTAAAATGCCTCAGATATTGTTTCATGGTACCAAACAGAACTCGACATGATAGCTCATCAGTGGAACCCTCACAATATTCGAGCCCAAAAGAATTTTGATATTACTTGCGGAAGACCCGATATAATGTATTGTGTCGGTGGTGGACATAACTATGGTCATCATGTTAAACAAGAGAACGTACAGATATCCCAGAAACTTTATGGATCACCTTTAGAAACGGCTTCATTCTAACGAAACCGAGGATCGCGTTCGAGTGTTGTCGTTTGATAACAGAAGGCCTTTGAATGCCGACGAATCGTCAACATGGTACATTGAAATGTTACCGATGAATGAGATGATGATTGAGATTATTGATTTTACAGTGACTTACAATGAAACAGGGGTTTCGTTAATCGTATCAAATAAATTGTAGCACTACAAAATTCGTGTGATTACTGACCATTTAACCTGTCTGCCATAGTCGAAAATAATATCTATTTGGTGCTAGTTGTGCTTATTGTCAGAAAACTTATCAAATTGTGGGATACCGCTTGTGGTCATCATAATACAAGTATATTAAAAGAAAATGTTTTGTCTTTTATAGTATTGAAATACCATTTGCTACAATTTCCATAGCGACAAAGGGGCATAATTCTGCAAAAAAATGATGGTATGACTTGCTATTGGCTCCAAATTGGGGTCATCTGTACATATAATGGATTGCATATCTAAATGAATCTTGACCATACATGCAAAAAATAGTTGTTAGAACTTAGACATTAGAACTTAGTTCTTAGAACTTAGGCATTAGAACTTAGTTCTTAGAACGTAGACATTAGAACTTGGAATTAGAACTTAGACATTAGAACTTAGTGCTTAGAACTTAGACATTAGAACTTGGACATTAGAACTTGGACATTAGAACTTAGTTCTTAGAACTTAGACATTAGAACGTATATATTAGAACTTAGACATTAGAACTTAGACAGACGGTTATGCTTTTCAAATATGAAGCTTAAAGAAGGAAAAATAACTCCATTCTTAAACATAAAACTTTATTCAAGTAACAGTTAACTACAAAAAATGAAACAATATACTTATCTCATTTATCACTAATAATAATACCAAAACCTCGACAAGAACTTGTCGATGGCATACCGCCGTGCAACACTCAAGAAATAGTTAATACTTACGCTTTGTAATATTAAATACTGTTTATGGCAAAGTTCAATGTTATCTTCAGGTCAAATATTCAAAGAAGTGCTTATCTCAGGGATTCCTTTGTATAAACAGGAATAAAAAAGGTCAAGAAATGTTAAAGTTATGGAGGAAAATCAATAAAATTTATGTATAAAATTTTGTGAATATGAGCCAAACAGTTCAAGATATACTCAATTTTAGTTTCAAGAAATAAATATTATTTAAGATCACTGTCATCTGTAGGTCATGGCCAAATAATCCAAGTTAAGGAAATTGTTTAAGTAGTCAAGAATTGTTAAACTTTAATGGTCAAAAACAAGAAATACTCAAGTCATGTTGAGTTTATTTTAAAATTTATGGTAAAACAGCATCGAATAGCATAACCACTGCTACAGATGAAGTTGGATCATCTTAAGCAGCCACTTATTCCAACTGCTACCAGTGAAGTTAGATCTAAAAGAGCCTCTAAATCCAGTGCAATGAAGCCATTCTTTCTCGTAAATGGCATTGCATTAGGCCAAATATTCGTCAAATATTAAAAAAGAAAGAGAATCATTTTATGAATTGCTATTTAATGAAAGGGTGTTATGAAACAACTTTAATGTATGTTCCATTTGATGAATAAAATCCTTCTTTGGATATATTTTTATGTCACTTTTGTCACTTTATGCCATTTAATCAGCCCGGGTAATACAGCTTTGCTCCTCAGACTGAAACTGTCGTTCTATAGATTATTTTGTTTCATCATCAGTTCTTTTTTCTCATCCTTCTCATCAGGTTCCTACAAAGCAGAAAACATATTTTACTTCGTTGGGATAAATTGATAAAAAGATCATTTCTAATTACCTATGTTACACTTTCAATGATAATTTGCTTACAGTCATTTTGATAACTACATTGAACTGCTCACCTTACCTTTTCCCTTGTTTCTAAAGTCAGCTGTAACTTTGAAAGTCACTGGTCGCTAAGAATACTTTGTTTGTATGGAATGAATGGTTGCTAAGGAAAAGCAATTTTTGCATTGAAGTCGATGCCACTAAGGAAAATTGATGGATGCTATGGGTGTCACCTGTTGATAAGAAAAATCAATGGCTACCTGGAGATAGTTGTTGGCTTGGGTCATTGGTTGATATGAAAGTAAATGGTTGCAAATGAAAATAAATTGTTGCTAGGTTGCTTTGGTGACATTGACATTCCCTTTATTGCAAATCCTTTGGTTTCCATAGCAACAACTTTAAAAAGATAAATAATCATAGCAAATGTCATAAAATTAAACAGCTTTTTAAAAGAAATGAATTATTTTTATAACTTTGAAAGAACATTAACCAATACATATATAATTCCCACAACTTTTGTTGAAATTCGAATTCAACTTATGGCCTTAGATTTTGTCAGAAAGACAAATGGACAAATGGACGAACCAACAGACAGACAGACAGACAGACAGACGGCTAGACAGCCTGCCAGCTAGCCAGCCAGACTAAGTTTGATCGCAAAAGTCACCTAGTCAGAAAATTCTAGTGAGATAAAAATAACCTAGCATGAAAATTGACTTTATGCGAATGTAGACTTCATGTGACCGTTACTTTTATCCTTGATAGAGTTACTTTAGAAACTAAAAAGATCATATACTTTAGATTTTTCATACGAATCAATGAATTACACCTTATTGAATTAGTTATCGATGCTCACTAAATGCAACCCCTCTATGTTAAATAATCTGACATTTTTTCCGAGGTCATTTATTTGCAAATGAGCCGAGTCTCTAAATACCCAAATATAGTACCCTTGCATCCCTTCGTTTTCTACAGAAACCTCTGCTAGATGATGACATAACGTTTATATCTGCCTTTACTTTCGCCTTCCTTTCCCCTTCCTCTG
This sequence comes from Corbicula japonica, assembly GCA_038501625.1. Lineage (NCBI taxonomy): Eukaryota > Metazoa > Mollusca > Bivalvia > Venerida > Cyrenidae > Corbicula > Corbicula japonica. Next base: position 907,573 of record JAZAYU010000173.1, read on the forward strand.
AAGTACAAAAAGTAATTAGGTTGAAGCTCAAGTTGCTCTTCAAATTGTCATCTTGAAGATGTATTTTATCCGTATTTGGCTAAACTAGTTTGAACTGGCTATAAAAACCACTTTTGAATTTCGTCCCAGTCAGTAATAGATAGCTTGGTAAACCTATGCCTATTGAAATTGATTGTTTTGACTTAGCCCTTTAAGTTGTACCGATATAATCACCTGATTTTTAACTTACTAGCTATATCTCACCAATTCTTAAAAATAAATGAAAAGGGAATTTTGAAAGCCATCGAACACGACAAATACGAAAATATTGCAGGCTCGGTTTGATTAAGCCTGTTCATGAGCAGTAATGGAAATGCATCTTACTGCCCACGCCGCATAGCCCCGGGTTGAGCGCAACTCAATATTCACACCAATAAACAGCACGATTTGACCCGGAACTAAACAAAATAGACTTTTGGCAGGGGATCTGAGAGTATAAATGCTGCATATCACAGATAACGTCAAAGGCAAAAGTTAAAAAGTAGGAAGTATATCATTGGGGTATTTGAACAATATCCAGATCTATATTGGCTGGGATATTGATACCACCCATCTATAAACTGACCGAAACATTTACACAAAAGCAATTTTAGAAGTACTATTAACATAATTCATAAGTATCGTGCTCAACGACTTTCAAAGGACGTAACTGATAACAGCACTGATTGAATGTACGGGGAGACTTTTTACTGCCGCCACACGGCACAAACAACGCTACTGTGATATAAGAAATAAGAAATAAAATTAAAAGAATTAAAATAACAAGTTTATCTCACATCCATCTTCTTGTCTGTTTTCCATTCAATATGGCGTTTTCACGTCTAATTTCTAAGTTCTAAGACCTAAGTTCTAAGATCTAACATCTATGTTCGAATAGTTGCCTTCTAACTTCTAACTCAAAATGGCCCTAATGGGCTTCCGTAGGATACTGCATGTGCTCATCATGATATATAAGTTTATTGAGTTTACTACGTTTTAACTAAGATCTTAGAATAAAGTTGTTAGAACTTAGATATTAGAACTTAGACATTAGAATTTGGACATTAGAACCAAGACATTAGAACTTAGTTCTTAGAACTTAGTTCTTAGAACTTAGACATTAGAACTTGGATATTAGAACTTAGATAGATCTTCTTAAAAATCAATTATGCTTTCGAATATGAAGCTAAAAGAAGGAAAAATAACTCCATCTTTTAACATAAAAATTTATTAAAGTTACAGTTAACTACAAAAAATGAAACAAGATACTTATCTCATTAATCACTTAAAATAATATCTACACCTCGACTAGAACTTGTCGATGGCATACCCCCGTGCCACACTCAAGAAATAGATAATACTAACGCTTTGTAAAAATTAAATAATATTTATGGCAAAGTTCAAAGATTAAAAAGAGATGCTTATCTCAGGGATTTCTTTGTATAAACAGGAGTAAAACAGAAAGAAATGTTAAAAATGTCAAAACAATTTATATATGTGTGAATATGAGCCAAACAGTTCTAGAAATAATTTAAGTTTCAAGAAATAAATATTATTTAAGATCACTGTCATCTGTAGGTCATAATCCAAGTTAAGGAAACTGTAGTCAAAAATTGGTACGTGTGCATTCAAATTTAAATGGTAAAAACATGAAATACTCAAGTTATGTCGAGTTATTAAAATTTATGGTAAAACAGCATCGAATAATATAACCGCTGCTGCAGATGAAGTTGGATCATCTAAAACGGTTACTTATTCCAACGCAACTGCTACCAGTGATGTTGGATCTTCTAAAAGAGCCTCTAAATCCATAGTAATGAAGCCATTTTTCGCGAAAATGTAATAACACTAGGCCAAGTATTAGTCAAATATAAAAAAGAGAATCATTGTACGAATTGCTATTCAATGAAAGGGTGTTATGAAACAACTTCAATGCATGTTCCATTTGATGAATAAAATCCTTTTTTGAATGGATTTAGTGTCACATTTGTCACTTTATGTCATTTATGTTAATCAGCCCGGGTAATACAGCTTTGTTCTTCAGACTGAAACAGTTGTTCTATGAATTATTTTGTTTCATCATCAGTTCTTTTTCCTCCTCTTTCTCATCAGGTCCCTACATAGTAGAAAACATATTTTGCTTATTTGAGATAAATTGATAAAAAGATCATTTCCAATTACCTATGTTACGCTTTCAATCATAATTTGCTTACAGTCATTTTGATAATTATATTGAACTGCTCACCTCACCTTTTCCCTGGTTACTAAAGTCAACTGTAACTATGGAAGTCACTAGGCGCTAAGAATACTTTGTTGGTATGGAATTAATGGTTGCTAAGAAAAAGCAATTCTTGCATTGAAGTCAATGGCCACTGAGGAAAAATGATGAATGCTGTGGGTGTCACCTTTTGATAAGAAAAGTCAATGGCTACTTGGAGTCACTTGTTGGCTTGGGAAGTCATTGGTTACTATAAAAGTTAATGGTTGCAAATGAAAATTATTGTTTGCTAGGTTGCTGGGTAAGTCAATGGTGACATTGACATTCCATTGATTGCAAATCCTTTGGTTTCCATAGCAACAACTTTTAAAAGAGAACTAATCATAGCAACTTTCATTAAAATCAAACAGCTTTTTAATAGATTTGTTCAGTTAAGCTCTATTAGTTACCATAGCAACAGGGGTTGACGAAAGATATGAATTATTTTTATAACTTTGAAAGAACATCAACCAAGATATAATTCCCACAACTTTCATTGAAATTCAACTTATGGCCTTGGATTTTGTCAGACAGACATATAGACAAATGGACGAATCGACAGGCAGATAGACTGAAAGATGGACTGACAGCCTGCCAGCCAGCCAGACTAAGTTTGATCGCAAAAGTCACCTTGTAACAAAATTTTGGTGAGATGAAAATAAACCTAGCACGAAAATTGACTTTATGGAATTGTAGACTTTATGAGACCGTTACTTTTATCCTTGACAGAGTTACTTAAGAAACTAAATAGATCATATACTATAGAATTTTTATATGCATTAATGAGTTACACCTTATTGAATTAGTTATCCATGCTCACTCAATACAAAACCTCCATGTAAAATAATCTGACATTTTATTCCGAGATCATTTATCGAGCAAATGAGCCGAGTGTCTAAATACTCAAATATAATACCTTTGCATTCCTTCGTTTTCTGCATAAACCTCCGCTAGATGATGACATAAAGTGACTGCCTTTACTTCTTTCGCCTTCCTTTCCTCTCTCTGAATCAAGTTACTATTCAAATGGTCATCTTGAAGATCTATTTTAGCCATATTTGGCTTAACAAGCTAGAACAGGCTGTAAAAGCCAAATTTGAATTTCGTCCCATCCCGTTATAGATAGCTTGGTCAACGGATGCCTATTGAAATTGATTCTTTTGACTCAGCCCTTGAAGTGTACCGATATTATCACCTGATTTTTAACTTACGAGCTATATCTCACCAATTCTTGAAAATAAGAAATAAAATATCAAATTAAAAGAATTAAAATAAAATAAGACGTTTATCTCACATCCATCTTTTTGTCTGTCTTCCATTCAATATGGCGTTTTTACATCTAATTTCTAACTTCTAAGATCTAAGACCTAAGTTCTTAGATCTAACATCTAAGTTCGAATCGTTACCGTCAAACTTCTAACTAAAAATGGCCCCAATGGGCTTCCGTACAAATCTCAATCTCACCTACTTGGCTGAAATGGCGATTGATCGCTTTTAAGCCAAACAGATGCTTGAGATTTAAGACAGGTTTTAAATCTCAGTTTTATAATTTTCAGCACTGCGCCCAAGGTTATAAAACTAAGCATGGAAACCAGTCTAAAATCTCAAGCACCTGATTGGCTGAAACCAGTCGCCATTTCAGCCAATCAGATGCTTGAGATTTGAGACTGGTTTCCAATCTCAGTTTTATCATTTTCAGCACTGATCTCAGGGAATTAAATCAATTTTTCTCGGAAGTATTTTGTGTTCGTTTCTTGCTGCAGTTCTACATAAAACATGGTCAAATCAGTTTGATTACACTCCAGTTTGGATTTGATGGAAGTGTCACGTCAGCTTGCACGAAATCATTCTCAGTTTTCCGAGAAGATCATAAATCCCTGCAACCGAAGCCCTGCATTCGTGAAACTTTGGTGTGGCCTTTGACTCAGCTCGTTATTTTAAACCATTCCAATTCTCAGCAGAGATATATACGTAACTCTATTCTGCATGGCTAATAGCCCGTAAAAGTTTTGACAGCTTTTAATTCATCACTGTGCATCGTGTTACGTTCCATTGTGAGAGTTCCTTACCCGTGTGACTTAGCAGACCTCTCCGCCTTACACATATCTCATCGTATTCAAGAATTGACGTCAACTGTCTGAAGGTACTTGTTCCCGTGACGTTTCCCATTTAATTCATTTTCCATTAAACTTAGTTTTATTAGCATTGGAATTGCAACCAAATCGTGCATCAACATGTTGTTGGTACATTATTTACAAGTATAGTTATATTTGCAGAAATACTCTAATTATTATAGGGTCTTAAGAACCTGGTAACTCATTTTCTGAACTGGCAGTAAAACGCTATAAAAATATGTTTTGTCGTAAAATTCTATTAATAAAGTATTATTGTATATAAATTGTTGATCGAAATTTATTTAAATGTATAAGTTTTTAATTCGAAATTAATTAAATAATGTGATATCTGTTGCATTCATGATACTCATTTCACAGTATATTATAATAATAATGAGGCCCTGGTCACAAATCCACTTCACACACTTATAATCATCTTGTTTATAAAAGCTGGATCATGCATCTGTATTTTCTGAAATTTTCCTTCAGTAGGCCTAATGATTTATTGACAATCTAACATGCAACTTTATTTCCTGATGCAACTATTTCTATTCGTTGTTTCACGATTGTTTGTTGGGTGTAGCATTAAACCAAATGAAGCGGTATTCCCCTGTGGTCGATTCGGATCCAGTAAGTTTTAATATATGATTTTTTTCTCTTCATCTGAAGGCCCCTTAAACCTTAGAAATCGGCCTGTTTATGGATTGTTTGGGGAAATAACGTGTCAAGAAAGGAAACGAAAGCAAAGTCATGCCTATATCTTGTGATGTAGAGGTGGAAGAGTGTATATATATTTCTGGGACCGTATCTGTGATACCTGGTTTAAAATAGGTTTTTGTCAACATCAGTTTTTACAAGTAAGTTAACTCCCAAATTCTAGTGTGTTTTTTTTAATAAACGAAACAGCCCACCAATATACATGTATGGTTTGGTAGGAATTAAGATGATATAATCAAACATATATACATAGGTCTTTGATATAAATAATGTTTATTGAGAATTTAAAATTGAACCCAATCGGGACTGGAATAGCTTTGTTGCAACCTTGGATACGGCCGAGAACGAAAACTACTATCTAAACTGACGACATGTGTCTAGAGTTCCATATAAAATAACTGTAGCAAAATTAAAGTTTCATTTTGGAAGATAATACACAATCAACAAAAATATGTAAAATTGTAAAATAAAGGAAGCTCATTATCTGCAAAATGTTAAACCAGTCGTGGTTTTCCCCGTGTTTGCATGTTTTCAGTAGCATAAAGATTTGATACTCTATCGCAAGGCGAATTCGCTTTGCAAACCTCATTGAGCTCATTGTTATTATGAACTTAACATTTCTGGTAATAAAAAGTCTTTATATTATCTATACTTCTTTTAAACTTATTTTTTTACTAAAGACATTTCAGTTTTCCCAGTTGAGTATATTCTTTTTTTTGTAAGCAGAATGATAAAATCCCAGGAAAATGTCTTTTCATTTATCGATGTATGTTTACGTTATTTAGGGGAGGTTATTCAATTTTAGATTAAACTTACATACATAAGGATTTATGTTCTTGCTTTGTGGGCAACACATCGGCTTGTTCGTTTGAGAAGCAACTCCGTACAATCTGGTTTGGAAGTGATTTGAGAATAAATGTTATTATCTTTTTATGTACAGCTTTTGGCGGATAACGTTAGTATGAAGGTTTTGCATGCAACATTGTCGGGTTCATGGTAGGATAGTGGCTAATTCACCAATCAACTTTTACTTGTTTGTTCATATGAGAACTTGTTGGGGCAAGTGTGAGGTTGATGCACATTAGGACCTGATTTAAACCATCCCAGTGACCATTAGCGGCAAATTGCTTTGCCACTGACAGTTCCAAGGCGGTACCCCCTCACAGTTTTCTTTTTCGTTAATTGTTTGTAGTGTCTTTTTTAATTAATCATATTATAAACCCAACCTTTCTTTTTTGGTGTAGATATTCCTAATATGCACGTTTCACTTTTTTTATGAAATTATATTGATTAGAACTGATATCATTAAATAAATATAGCTTAATTGAAAATATGTAGAAAGTGAATGGTTACATTGCCACGGAATTTAGAGCCGTGGTATCTGATTCGGAAGGAGGGCGTCTATTTTTAAATGCTGGACAATGTAAACTTGAACTTCAGTGAAAGCCAGCTATTAAGACCACTTTTGGAGTCCTAAATTTGGGGTAGAAAACAGAGCATCTATAAAAGAGGCATTAATATAGCGGCGGTCTTATTATCGGAGGGGTCCTTTTTTCAGATGGTTTTTATGTGGGGTTTCGCTGAACTTTGTGCACTATCAGGACAGGTTTGTAGTTGTAAGGATTGGACTTTTTTTAAACATCCTTTAATGAGTAATACTATTATCGCTATTTAGCAGAACGATTGAAAATAATTGAATTTATACTATTTAAAATAAGGCAGGGTTATTATTCGCCTTCATACTATGCAGCGTTATTTTAATTTATTCATAATAATCAAACTATAGCCTATGTCTCACGAATCAATTCCGCATTGACTTAGACTGAAATAATTATTAAGGGGTTAAGACATTTTGATGCAACATTTAAATTTTTATATATTATATTTTATATAATCATTGGAAAAAGTGTAATGCCTGCCAAATGCTTGTGAAGAGGTGTATCAGGCTTTAGCAGTTTTTTCACACTATGTTCACAATTTATAATGCTCTTATTTGTTTTACTTAGCAGGTAAAAGCAAAGAATTCAGACTCGTGATATGCTTTACCAACTGTCTTAATCAGTACAATACTAAGACTTGGTAATCAGTTATAATTATCGATTATGTTGTGCTGTAACACGTATTTTATATTCTGGATGACAACGTTTCATTGGAACAATATTTTTAGTTGCAAGCTACACATGGCTGTGTACGAACTGACTACGAATCTCTTGGAATTAGTTAACATATATTATGTTGATTTCCCGAGAAAGAGCTATGAAAATATGACATCTCATTCAATCAAAACTTCGGCCTTTTGATGAAAAAGACTCAGTCCATGGGTATGTCGTGTTTGACTTCCGCCTCCCGTGGCAGGGTGTAAGGTATGACAATAGCAAACGCTGCTACCAAGCCAACCAAAAAAAGTACCGGCCAGCTGAAAAAGATATAGAACACGTATTAATATATTGGTCTTTCTAATATACCTGTCGCCGTTTCAGCCAATCAGATGCTTGAGATTAGAGACTGGTTTCCACTCTCAGTTTTATAACCTTTGGAACTGATGTGATATTTAATTGTGTAGCCTAAAGAGGATGTCTGATAGATAGACAATCACGTGATCACCTTCCAGTGAGCATATGGAGATAAAAGCCGATCAAGTATCGTGTGAAAAGCTTTGTAATTAATTTCTTAATATATTTCCTAAACGAATTTAATCACGTTAATCTTTAAGTTACTTACACTAACAGAATGATCACTCTTCTTAATTTACATAACAAAATTGCTTACAGTATACACACGTAAGGTTGCTTCTAAAAAAAACCCTGGTATTTTGCAATCTAATCCTTTTACAGTTTTATTAAATATAGGGAAAAAGTAGAAATAATGCTTTATTATTAAGAGTTTTTGTAAGATATTTTGAAAATAAGATCAATAGGTCAAATTGTATTTGTATGTTTGCCATCATTAAAATTTTAATCGCAAAATAACTTATATTATCAAAAGCAGTATTCATTCTAAAAAAGAAACTGGGACGGGTAGGGGGTAACAATTTATATTTTATGGTTCTCTTCTGACCTCAGTTTTCAGTGACAAACGTCTTACATTAAGAGTGACCGGCCCCACAAACGGATATTACCACGGAGGACATTTCCATATTAACACGAGGAACTTTAAAACATTTTTTTACAGATAGGAATGACTCGTTGGGGTGGGGAATCGGAAATCACTGTTCTTTTAAACTCCTTTTTGCGACCCTTGTATTGTAATCTAAATCGTGTTTGAGTGTGTTTTCTTACTGGTTACTATAACTTTTAGGTTCTGCCAAAGTAGCCGCAGAACCTAAGACACGGTGCCTATCCATATCGGCTGTTTCTTTGCGAAATTCGCTATATCGGCTGTTTCTTTGCTTCGGCAACGGCTATTCTTTGCTAATAACAATGGATGGAGAGCATATGTCAGAGATTCCAGATGCAAATGTTATAGATATTCGGTATATTGTACTAAAAAGGTTGTGCACGGAACATTAGAATGTCTAAACTATGCATTGTAGTGTTTACCTTTTAAATGTCGGCGATTGTGGCCGAAATCTCGATGAAACTAGTTGACGATACACAGACGTAGAGCACAGATCCAGCTTTTCTGCAGTCTATAACGAGTGTTTGCTTTGATACGTCCATCCGTCCGTCCATTCATATTTCTCCCTAGTAGTCCGTTTCATTGAACCTTTTCTATAAAATGATCATTTGGTTGTATAGCCTTACATAATTTTATCTGAACAAATTTCTTTAAAATCACTTGTTATACGCCCGTCGAAAATAGGTCGTATTACGTGAACACCCATGGCGGCCAGGCGAGCGGGGGTCCAACCTCTGTAGTGGCTTGAGCGATTTCGCTGGTTATCGAATATGGCCGAGATACTATGAACACAAACATTTTTCTTAAGTTTCATGAAGATCGGTCAACAACTGTTTTAAGTTATTGAGCGGACATCGCTTCGGACGCCGCCCATAGGTTGGACGCCCGCTCGCCTGGCCGCCATGGGTGTTCCCATAATACGACCTATTTTCGACGGGCGTATAAAAAGTGATTTTAAAGAAAATTGTTCAGATAATATTATGTAAGGCTATACAACCAAATGATCATTTTATAGAAAAGGTTCAATGAAACGGACTACTAGGGAGAAATATGAATGGACGGAAGGATGGACGTTCAGATGGATAAAAGGACGAATGAACGGAGAGAGGGAGGAAGGGATGAGAGTAAGAACCGACCGACGGACGATCGGTTGATGGAAAACGGACGATGAACGAACGGACGAACGAATGAACCGGCGAATAAACCAATAAATGGGCAAGTGGAGTTCTGTGCTAAAACTGCAATATAGAATGTACATAGCTATATATATCAAATAAGTGTTTTAACCTTGTTAAAGTTTTGTAAAGCTTTATTATTGTTTAACATATCTATTAGCGTTTTCATAAACATTTAGCAATGTATGAACCTTACAAAAAAAGGATACTTACATAGTTGCGATAAACCTGCAGAAAAGCTGGATCTGTGCTCTACGTCTGTGTATCGTCAACTAGTTTCATCGAGATTTCGCCCACAATCGCCGACATTTAAAAAGTAAACACTGCAATGCATAGTTTAGACATTCTAATGTTCCGTGCACAACCTTTTTTGTACAATATACCGAATATCTGTAATATTTGCGTCTGGAATCTCTGACATATGCTCTCCATCCATCGTTATTAGCATAGAATAGCCGTTGCCGAAACAAAGAAACAGCCGATATAACGAATTTCGCAAAGAAACAGCCGATATGGATAGGCACCGTGATGCTTCTTTTTAGGCAAAGGTAAGTATAAACCAATAATGCGGCTATTTGTTCAATTAACAATAATTTAAATGTCTAACACTCTCAACAAATACTGACCAGATCACTAAAATAAAAGAAGTAGTTTACTATAAGAGTAGCTCCTCTTGTTCATATGTCATACTGGAGTGGTACAAACTCTTCAGCCGGTCATTACAACATCCACGTTCTCCAGTCGACTCGTCTATGACACAGCAGTACACGTCAGACCTGCCCACCAGTCGTATATGTTCCGGACAGCCAAACCCAGAACGGAGGTTGTTATTCAAGTCGGTATATGGTTGGCAATACTCACAATGCACTAAAATACATACGAGATACGTCGGGAAGAGGTCCATGTATCTTTTTTATTTAAGTAGTTACTAGATTATGAAAGAACTTACAATTATCATTCTTCTCGTAATTATTCAGTGATTTTGTTTCATATTTTGACTATGGTACATGGTAACTGTATATGATCTTTTTTATTTACAAGCCTGACGTGATCAGTCCGAAGACACCCATTTCCGCGACGCACACGATGCATTTATTATGTAGCTAACTTTAAAAAAAGAATTGTTACAGGTTTTATGAGAACATTCTGTTCAAGGCTGAAGATTATAAAACTGAGATTGGAAACCAGTCTCAAATCTCAAGCATCTGATTAGCTGAAATGGCGACTGGTCACTATTTCAGCCAATCAGATGCTTGAGATTTGAGACTGGTTTCCATGCTCAGTTTTATAACCTTGGGCACACGTGGCGTATTCATTTATTATATTTAGTTAAGTGATTTGAACTGTATCATTAAAATGATATTGCCTTTATTGGGGAGCGAACCCGCACTGTCACGGCGACAGCGCTTAGCCATGGAATTCCGAATAAGTATTTCATGATTTTGCTACATAATATTTTCAACGACTTCGTGCTATAGAACATTTGGTACGTTTTAAAGTTTAAGCCCCATAAGTTGTGAATTCAAAAGACTCAAAACGAAGCAATTACAGTGCACGATATACACATGCACTGTAGAATTTTGAAAGAAATATGATCACTTGAAAGTCGAATCTAAGCTCTAACTGCATTAAGTCTATTAGATATTATTATATTATAAGATTTTTCTTACCTGGAACGCTAATTCGATGTTTGTGCTTGTCTTTTAACTTTAGTTGTTTGCGTTTACCTTTGCCTTAGTGTGGAGAATTTCGGTTTGACATAAATTCAAATCGATTTCATGAATGGTGCAAGAAACCGAAGAAAATAAAAAATGTACAGTACAGTTCCTACCGGTTTTATAGAATAATAGTACTCCGAGTGTCCATAGATGCCTCATTCCATATTTTTTCCAGAACATTGTCTTCTTTTTTCAACTATTTTAAAGCGATGATATCACTTAGTAATATCCCCTTTATCTCTTACTATCGAACTGTAGAAAAAGCAAGCACACATGCACTGCTAGCTGCATTTATTATTTAAAATTTTCTTTAACTTGCCTTTATCTGTTAGAAATGTATATGATTCTCTTGTCATAATATCGAATTCGATACAAAGGTTCTTGCAGTTAAAGCATCGACGTGTCTCTTGACGTATCTCTTGGGTCCGAACAACAACGAAACTTCTAAAAATTTAATTATATTTGTTGGAATATCTAACGATTACATTACAAATTGTATGGATAGCCTCAAAGCCATACAGATGCGGAGGCAGCGCCTAGCCAACCATGCAGGAAACTAACACAGAACACACCATCCATATCCCAATTAAATAAAGCATTGCTCAAGTATGCCTCTATACTGCCACCCACAATGATTGAAATTCTGCATGATTTAAAATTAACATATTACCAGAATTACTTTTTTCATTTATAAGCAACATTGAGTTTCAGGTTAAAGTCATCTGAACGGGCATATCTCAAAGACAATCTTGTCGTTAAACAAATAAACAAACTTTGTTAATACAGCCGATGCAGATGTTTGGAGATAAGTGATAAAGGAGCCTATTTATGGACAATTTTGATTCAAATTATTATGATAAAAGGCGCATTTCCGAGCTTAAAGATGACTAGTAGCCCTTAAATACTTTATTGCAACCACCCGAGACTTCACTATATTTCTCATGTTGTCTTTATCCACGCGTAATTTAGGCATTGTTTTGTAATACCCTCTAAACATGCCAGAAGAATCCAACTTTTGAAAGCATGCTATTCACAGTAAAAAAAATAGCAAACGAAAAGTGCATAAGTACCACCATGTCCTATTAAGCAAATTTGTAGGCGCATGGCCGTCAACTGTTTCATGTTAGGGTTCGAACTTATTAATTTCAGCAATGTTACCCGGTTTATAACAGCTTCAACAATAAAACCATGTCACGGCTAAAGCTTCAAATATTTCCCTGGCTTTGTAATTTTAATATTTGTTTTACAATTTTAAGACTGCTTTCTGATGATTCACCTTAAAAGTATAAACAGTTCTAGGTTAATCCGGTAACCAAATAATAACGAAAATATTTTAATTGTTTAAATATTACTTACGACTTGCAGACTCGTCTTCAGATTTTAGGCAGTGCTGTGTAGACGATGACTTAGATATATGCAAAGCTGTCAAGCAGCAACACTTCTATGCTTCCTCGCCTATAGTTCATCATTAATAACAATTACACTTGATGTCATCATCTATCGACTTTTAAATTTCACAGCTCGAATAAGAGGTTGTGTTGTTGTCCGTATGAAGAATCTTTAACGGTTGAAAACAATATAACCTTTAACACCCCCGCACCCCGACACACGAATTAGGGACACATACGGACAATATTTTAAGACAATACGGCCGATGTTATAAGACAATACTGGTCATAATTTAAGACAATAAGGGCGATATTTAATTGTATATAGACTAACCGTCTACAGACAGTACGGTCCGTGATCGGGACACACACCTTGTTTCAAACGTCACAAAGCGAATAATTCACGTCACCGGCATGTTGTGTACATGGAGATACGGAAATTGTGCAATTCTACAAAACTGTTATTTATACGTGGCTGAAAACTGTCAGCCCAGCATTGCAAAAGACAACTGTGTAACAGTAAACAGGTAACACATTTTTGACTTTGACTTTTTTAATTATCGCAGTTCACAGGTTAAATACGGTAAAAGCTAGACGGGCGGTTCCAAATCTTGGTCGACTTGGAATTGGTTTCTAGATAAGCTAGTTTTGATCCGTCAGAATATTGGTCGATATAGTCCTGGCGTAGGCCATAATTCGGGGTACAACTAGTTTAGCACACCTCAACATTCTACTTTAAAGGCACACATGCCCTCCTGTCACTAAGCAATGACTACAGCGCGTATGAAACAATCAACTTTGTACTGCCAGGGACCCACCACCCCACTCTTTACCTATGCTTTTTTTCCACAAAGAAAAACTCTAGTACAGTTTCTTTTTATCATACAAGATTAATGATAAATTGCCATAACTTTTTTCATACCTAGATATTTATCATAGACAAGGTTACCAAGAAGAGTTTTTTCTTTTTAAAATGTTAGTATTTTTTCAATTAAATTTTCTTCATAAAATCTTTATTTCATTAGAAAATCATCCTGCTTTAAGAAAAAGTTTACTTAAAAGAAAAGATCCCACAAATTTGCATTCTACATCAGACTTCCCAAAAGATGCAAAAAAGTGTCAGACATTTGGACAGACAAGATGGGGAAATATGTCTGACCGAAACAAGTTCTGTCAGACAGAAACATGTTAAAAAGGTATAAACAAGGATAAGTATTTGAAATTTTGTCTGACATCCTGTCAGATAACATTGGAAATCACATCTGACTGGCCCAAATTTTTCCAGACAGGTCCTTCGGTCTGGCAACTTTCGGGAAGTCTGCTACATTCTAAACTGTCTATCAAGTGGATTTGTTTTCAGGCCTGTTAATTTGTTTAAATACATGTATTAAGGTGCCAGCCTGAAAGTCTTGACAATGTATATAAATTTATGTCAAAGGCCGTTATTCCCAATCTTTGATCCATCAAGTTACATTCGGAATTCTCATATTTATCATTTTATCTCTATCTTTTTTATGTTTGCGCTGCTATTGTTTAGATGTTTCTCTATAAGTCTTATACTGGGTATGTCAAAGGAAAAGGTTTCATCATTGATATTTTTTACATTTTACAAGATTTTACAAATATCTATTATTTTCTCATCGCTAAGTAGGGATTTAGTTGCTCATTTTGACCAGAGTATTTTATTTTACCCTGAAATGCATAATACATGTAAGCAATGACATCAGTGCCCAAGGTTATAAAACTGAGCATGGAAACCAGTCTCAAATCTCAAGCATCTGATTGGCTGAAATGGCGACTGGTCGCCATTTCAGCCAATCAGATGCTTGAGATTTGAGACTGGTTTCCAAACTCAGTTTTATAACCTCCAACCCTGCTCAACTTAATGACATTATTTCAATGTCCAAACACCAATTAAAAAACACCTTTTCAGTTACATTCCCCATATTGTTTTCACAATGATATGATTTCTGTGATATAAAAAGAATTTATTTTAGGGGTTTGCATTCAGATGGTCATATTTTATCAATTTATTTTTTTTATTCAGATCTGTTGGCGACATTCTCAAAAGATGGCTGAGAAAATTTCAGATATTAAGAGTTTGATACGTATCAGAGAACAACGCCCATCTTTCTCTCGAATGATATCCTGGGAAATTGGCCAGTCATCAAATCTACAGCCTGTCAAAAAGAAGAGACAGAGGAAAAAGGTATTTGTGTCATTTAAAAGAATTTATCTAGCCTAGGTTCAGTTTGTTTTAGATTATTTCTGATCATCAAATATATATATTTGTATATGGAGCGAACAGTGTGCATGTACATCAAAGTGATATTGCAATTACATTGTAGAAACCAGAAATTGAAGTGGAAGCAGATTCTGTGAAGAACAAAAAGGCTGGTTTAGACATTGGTGCTGTATCTGGCGAAGAAACCAGTGAGTATGAAACAGCCTGCGAGGATCAGGATGAAATAGAGGAGATGTCGGAACGGTTACACAGTGTCGAGTCTACCCACAGCTCAAGTACAGATTTCCCGAGTCTAGATGCTGAAGACAACTTGTTTATCCTGGATGGGGAGGAAGAAGAGCAGGAAGACAATGAGTCGGGAGATGCAGATTTTTTGTCATTGTCATCAAATACTACAACCAGTAGTGTGATAGATAAGCCGAGGACAGAAGTTCAGCAAGGTCGCAGGAGAAGATTGTCGAAAAAACAAAGGAAAAAGAAGGCAAAATATTTCCGAGTTACTTATTTAGATGAATTATATAATTTGGGGAATCTTTGTGATACAAGAGACGATATTGATGAGGTGTTTACAGATTTGACAGAAAGTGGGCCAGATGTGGCTGTGCAGCGTAAAGTACCAACTCTTGTTGAGTTGTGTCTGCAAGTTAACAAATACAAACGAAAAGCTAGGTCTAATTCTGAAAAAGGGAAAATTGCAAGAACAGATATTGAGGTGCCATATGGCATAAAAAGACTGATGGCTGCCTGGGGATTTGGTCGTAGAGAAATTGAAAAACAACTTTCCTTTTTCTTAAACAAAGTTCTGCCAGTGTGCGAAGAAAAAGTGTTGCAGAATTTACATGTACCTTATGTTTATAGGACTGAAGGGAACACGTTTATTGATAATCCATTGCTATTACTTCCTAGACGAAGTGTCTGGGCAGTAGCACCATGTCCTCCTTCTAAAGATATAGCTGTTCCAACACAGTATGCCAGCAGGAAGACAACAGCCTTTTTGTTCACTCCGTCTGCTCATTACTTCATCAGTGATATAGACCAAAATTATTATAACATGAGCCAGTACTATCGCTATGACCAAGTGACTTTGACAACTGTTATGTATGGTAAGTAATCTTTCATTTATTTTAAATTGATCAACACTTTTTTCTAAGTATATCTGTTTTATGTGTGCATGACCAGTGTACATGTAAATCCAGACTGCAAGCTGGCACATCCTTGCCATTGGATTCGAATATACACTGGTAGCATCTTGGTCAGAAATAACCGAATGAATTCAAAGGTAAACAGTGTAGATCCTGATCAGACTGATCTGATCTGTGCCAGCTGATGTGGAACTACACTGTTTGCATAAAAAAGGTGTATCTATGGAGTAAAGGGTAATATAACTAAGATTGCTGTCATTTTGTTTCCAAGTCTATTTTAAGAATCTTTTAATCTTTTGCTAGCAGTTAACCCATTCCTCCATAGATAAACCTTTATTGCTAGGGTGAACAGTTTAGATCCAGATCAGCTTGCACATCTGTGCCGTCTGATCTGGATCTAAACTGTTCACTTATTGATTCATTTTGGTTAACCCATTACATGATTAATACAGCTAAGGTCCCATTGACAGACAGTGTAGATCCAGATCAGCCAGCAGAGTCATGCCATCTGCTTCTTGGTAATCATGTGAGTCAGAGAGCAAACGGTGTAGTTCGATCCTGATCAGATGGCATAGATGTGTCAGGTGATCTAGATCTACACTGTTCACCTAGTACGTAATAACAGCCATATCCACGGAGTAAAGAGATAAGCAGAGTAAAAGATTAAAGCAATAATGTTTGTTTTAATTTCTCTTTACCACTTTACATCATCAGTAACAATCATTGACCCTGCCTTGTACTTTCAGCATTAGCAACAACCATTGACCTAATGTTGCCGGGTCACATGAACAACACGACCTCTGTGATAAGAGTGAAGAGAGCTCTTGGTTTAAGGTAATGATATCCATTATAATATAAATTTTAAAAACATGTTTGCCTTATTTTAAGGTTATGTAAAAAGGTGGTTAATCACTCTTTGATTTATCACAAAATTTTTTAATATGGTTAAAAATGTAAACATAACAAAATTAATGTAAATACTTCAAAATCTATTATTAAGATAAAAATAATTATTGTATAATCACCCCCTTTCAGAAAATGAAATGCCCCCAGAGGTGGTTTTAAAGGAATTTAACTCGCCAGCTAGCTTGCTAAGACAAGCATGACATAAAGGTTATAGAACTGAGACTGATACAAACAGTATGAGGTCCCAGCTTGCTGTATTAAACCAAAAGTATCAAAACTAAAAAAAACAAAGCTATTACGACTAGTCAGGCCTCGACAAATCCACTTGGCTGTAACTTGCAAGTGAAAGTTCAGGTTGGGCGAGTAAAATGTTGATAAAATTTGCCAGACAGGGGAAGTCAGATTTTCAAGGTCAAAATGCTGGCTCTCTAAAGATTTATATTATAAATGAAGTTATTCAGTAAAACAATAAAACTGCGGACAGCATTTCACTCATACCGACCTGGTTTCAGCAACAAATACTTCTAAATAATTAAGTTGAAAATTTGGATCTACTACAAATATTATAGAAAGGGTGCTCAGCTGCCATTAAACCAACTGCCAATAAATGTTAAAAAAATCTTTCTTTTTTTCTATTAAAATGAATCGCGAGTAGATTGTATGTAGGGTGAGTAAATTTTTAGGATCACTCAGCCTGCAGGGCAAATGACCCTGGAAAAATTTTTGGGGCCTGCTAGTACCAAATTGGTCTGGTTCCTGTCAGAATCAGTGATCCAGGATCTGGCTGATACCCTTCAGTAATCAATTATTTGACTTGTTCCCATTTTACATTACAGATATAAAGTTTTGGTGGAGAAAATGTTTGAAAAGGTACTTCCATATGTGATGTGGGCAAGGGGACATGTCTCTGTAGCAGTTGAATTGTTCAAAAACCTTGTTGATCAAGAAACAGCCAGTAAGTGCATGTGTTACACTGTTAGGACTAAGATCTTAAGCATTTAATTCATACACCTTTATTGTGTGGGTGAACAGTATGTCAGCTGATTAGAAACTGCAATGTACTGTTCGGATTTTTATTTTTTAGGTTATTTCTGACAAAATAAGAAAATAGTGCAGATTATGATCTGACAGAAAGGTCCTTTCACTGTTCATAAACATAGAAACAGCAGAGTGTAGACCCAGTATACTTAAAACTTCATTTCTTAATTGATTAAAATGAATTCTTTAATCCATATATACACATTTTAACATATGTGCGACCAGTGTAGATCCAGATCTGCTGGAATATCTGTCCTGTCTGATCTGGATCTGCACTGGCTGCGTATTGGCCAAAAATAACCTAATGAGTCAAAAAGTGTAGATCCTGATCAGATGGCATGGATCTTTAGTGTTCATCTACACAATAAAGGTGTATCATTTGAGTAAAGGGTTAAAGCCCCAGCCCTAAACTTAAGTAAGAATATACTATTGAAAAATCATATTTGTCCATATAGACTCCAATATATAAACTCCCTTACAGAACACAAAAGGTCCGATCAAAATTTTTCTTATAGACGGGATTTTCAATGATATTGTTAAATTATTGTTAATGAACTTTTAATAGTGGAGGTATATTTAGCAACCTATTTTTGACGAAAAGACCACTTCATGCACGATCTCGATTTCTGTGACATTTTGGAAATACTTTCGCTTTTGGTTGTGTGGACCAAATTTATTTGAGTAAATTAAAATTTTATTAGCCCGAACTAATGCTGCAAATGTTTGCCTATAGTTCTAAATACATGTAATATTTCATACAAGATTGGGTTAAATTGAAGTAATGCCGCTTTAATAACACATTGAGAATTTGCCTTATTTCAACTTTTCAGTATAATACTTTTTACGAAATCAGGGTTGTGATGTAATTAGAATTGAAAGTTCAAAGTCAAGTTACTTTTTAGCTTGACTATTCGAAGAATAGGGGAGCTTTCCTACTCGCCCCCGTGTCGGCGTCTGCGTCCCCGTCGGCATCCGTTAAACAAAATATGCACTTTGGTCCATAACTTCAAAACTACTTATGATATCAACTTGAAACTTGGAATATATATTCACCATCAAATTCTACATCATTACCAACAAGACCCATAACTCTGCTTTCAATATTTATTCTTTGCGTTAAGGAAAATATGCACTTTGGTCCATAACTTATAAACTACTTGAGATATCAACTTGAAACTTGGAATATATATTCACCATCAAATTCTGCATCATTACCAACAAGACCCATAACTCTGCTTTCAATATATTTCAAGTTATGCCCCTTTATTCTTATATTTTGTGTTAAGCAAAATATGCATTTTGCCCTAATTTAAAAACTACTTGAGATAGTGCCTTGAAACTTGAAATATATTTTCACCATCAAAATCTACATCATAACCAAAAAGACCCATAACCCTGCTTCCAATTTTTTTCAAATTATGCCCCTATTTCACTTTCATTTTGTGTTACGCAAAATATACACTTGGCCCTTAAATACGTTATGAATGGAGGGATTTCAAAATAACTTGGCACAAATGTTCACCATGACAAGGTGGTGTGTCGCGTAGGTCCAAGGTCATTGTTACTAAAAATAGAATTTTCTTGCAAAATCGTGTCCGCTCTGTAACTTTGTTATTTCTTTTTGGATTTTTAAAAAACTTGGTACAGTCGAACTTCGATGGCTCGAACACCGTTCGCTCGAACACCACCCTTCTCTCGAACAGTTCGTCTGGTCCCGAACTAGAACTCTATATGTTCTATATTGTTCAACCTCCGATGGCTCGAACTACCCATAACTCGAACAGTCGAACATCAATCAAGGTCCCGACAGTTAGTTTTCAATGTTTTTGACACCGCTTGGCTCGAACAGAAAATTATCTGTAATCATGAAAGGTGCGAACAAAGGCGCGAAAATGTCTCGCCAATTAGGACAATGCGCTATTGAATTAAGATGTGTAAATAACACATTAAAGTGGATAAAAATATTTTGATTGTTGTGTTTATTTATACCACACTAATGATAATTATAAACAAACTGTTTGAATATAAGCGAACAAAGTCTACAATGCGCCCTCAAATTCAAAATGAGTTTGACAGATGATCAGTTTTATGTTTTTTTATAACTGTTGTGCACGTATATAATATCAAGGCTCTAAATTTCTTTCTTCATTATCATGTAAGCTTGTCGTCGTATAAAATGAGAAAATAATTAAATACATTAAAATAAGAAATATAAGGCCTATAAATAAATATGTGTTAGCTTAGTAAAGTGAAAACAAACCCATTCTCACATACCAACCACAGATCGCTCGAACTACCGATTGCTCGAACAAATCTCCCGGTCTCGTGGAATTCGAGCCATCGAAGTTCGACTGTATAATTGTTCACCATATCAAGACGGTGTTTCACGTACATGCCCAAGCCTGTAGGTCGAAGGTCAAGGTCACTGTTACTAAAAATAGAATTTTCTTCTCCGGGCTGTTACTTTGTTATGAATGGAGGGATTTCAAATTAACTTGGCACAAATGTTCACCATGACAAGGCGGTGTGTCCATACAATACCCATGCCTGTAGATCCAAGGTCATGGTCACTGTTACTAAAAATAGAATTTTCTTGTCCAGGCTGTAACTTCGTTATGAATGGAGGGATTTCAAAATAACTTGACAAAATGTTAACCATGACAGGGCGGTGTGTCGCCTACCATGCCTATGCCTGTAGGTCAAAGGTCAAGGTCACTGTTACTAAAAATAGAATTCTCTTGTCTGGGCTGTTACTTTGTTACGATTGGAGGGATTTCAAAATAACTTTGCACAAATGTTCACTATGACAAGGCAATGTGTCCGCACAATACCCAAGCCTGAAGGTCCAAGGTCAAGGTTACCGTTACTACGAATAGAATTTTTTTGTCCGGGCTGTAACTTCATTATAAATGGAGGGATTTCAAAATAACTTGACACAAATGTTCACCATGACAGGGCAGTGTATCGCGTACCATGCCCATGCCTGTAGGTCAAGGTCACTGTTACTAAAATAGAATTCTCTTGTCCGAGCTGTTACTTCGTTAGGAATAGAGTGATTTCAAAATAACTTGACACAAATATTCATCGTGACAAGGTGGTGTGTCCCCAACCATTCCCATGCCTGTAGGTCCAAGGTCTAGGTCACTGTTACTAAAATAGAATTTTCTTGTCAGGGTTGTAACTACCTTATGAATAGAGTAATTTAAAAATAACTTGGCAGAAATGTTCACCATGACAAGATGGTGAGTCGTGTACCATGTCCATGCCTGTAGGTCCAAGGTCAAAGTCACTGTTACTAAAAATAGAATTGTCTTGTCCGGGCTATAACTTTGTTTTGAATGGAGGGTTTTCAAAATAACTTGGCACAAATGTTCACCATGACAAGGCAGTGTGTTGCGTACATTACCCATGCCTGTAAGTCCAAGGTCAAGGTCACAGTTACCAAAACTTGAATTTACTTGTTCGGGCTATAACTTCTTTATGAATGAAGGGATTTCAAAATAACTTGGCACAAATGTTCACTATGACATTGCATTGCATTACCACCAACTTCTTCACAGACATTTCCGTAATAAGAAGACAACAGTGCCACAAATACAAATAATTTACTTGATCTTCAAGATTATGCATATTCTTATAATTACTCGAACATCACTGTCTTTGAAATGCTATTATTCCCGTCATTGCACTTGAGTGTCTGAAAACGATGCATAGCAGGGGCATCCATGTCCTATGGACACATTTCTAGTTTCACTTATATTTTCACTTAAGTGCACTTCATCGATAACTTTGCAAATACTTAAGGTATCAACTTCAAACTTCCATTATATTTTCATTTCAGTTCTTTTTCTGTAACATTACTGAAGTGATTGATATTTGACTAAAAGTAAATGTCTCTAATAAAAAATTACTAACAAGTTTTCTAACAACTTCAGAAATATTTCATAGTTATTCCCCTATTCAGTTTAATATTTATGGTACATTAAGGAAATATTTCTGTTATTTGAAATGATTTTCTCCCTTACCATTCACTTGTTAATATTTTTCCTGATTGCACATGAATGTATGGCCATAGTTGATATTGTTTTAATCTTCAAATTGCATTTGTTTCAAATGATTCGAATAGTCGAGCATGCTGTCTCCTCTGACAGCTCTTGTTGTAAAATTGTTTGAATTTTTGTGTCGCCTGCGATAGCAGGTAGACACATAGGGATCCTATTGTCCGGCGATGTCGTCGTCGTCGGCAGTGCCGTCGTCCGGTAGTCCCCCAACTTTAATATGAAACTTAATGTTGCCAATAACTTTGAAAGTACTTGTCCTATTAACTTAATACTTGGAATATATCATCTGCATGAACAACCCCATCTGTGACAACAAGAATGATAACTCCTGTTTCAGTATTTTTTGAGTTATGCCCCTTTCAAATGACATTAATATGGAACTTTAATATGAAACTTAATATTGCCAAATACTTTGAAAGTACTTGTCCTATTCACTTCATACTTGAAATATATCATCTGCATGAACAACGCCATCTGTGTCAACAAGAATGATAACTCCTGTTTCAGTATTTTTTTAGTTATGCCCCTTTCAAATGACTTTAAAATGGAACTTTAATATGAAACTTAATGTTGCCTATAACTTTGAAAGTACTTTTCCTATTAACTTAATACTTAGAATATATCATCTGCATGAACAACGCCATCTGTGACAACAAGAATGATAACTCCAGTTTCATTTTTTTTAGTTATGCCCCTTTCAAATGACTTTAATATGAACTTTAATTTGAAACTTAATGTTGCCTATAACTTTAAAAGTACTTGTCCTATTCACTTCATACTTGAAATATATCATCAGCATGAACAACGCCATCTGTGAAACCAAGAATGATAACTCCAGTTTCAATATTTTTTAGTTATGCCCCTTTCAAATAAAACTTTAACATGAAACTTAATGTTGCCTATAACTTTGAAAGTACTTGTTCTATTCACTTCATACTTGGAACATATCATCTGCATGAACAACGCCTTCTGTGACAACAAGATAACTCCTGTTTGACTATTTTATGAGTTATGCCCCTTACACATGCAACTTAAATGTGAAACTTAATGTTGTCTATAACTTTGAAAGTACTTCTCCTATTCACTTCATACTTTGAATATATCATCAGCATGAACAACGTCTTCTGTGACAGCAAGAATGATAACTCCAGTTTCAATATTTTTTTAGTTGTGCCCCTTTCAAATTAAACTTTTAACATGAAATTTAATATTGTTCATAACTTTGAAAGTACTTGTCCTTTTCACTTAAAACTTGGAATATTTCATCTCCAGCAACAACAACATCGGTTACAATAAGGACTATGACTTCTGTTTGAATATTTTTTTAGTTATGCCCCTTTCGAATGCAACTTTAACACGGAACTTAATGTTGACATTACATGTTAAAGTACTTGTCTTGTTCATTTAATATTCAGAATATATCATCTTCATGAACATCGTCATCACTAACAACAAGAATGATAACTCCGGTTTGACTTTTTATGACTTATGTCCCTTTCACATGAAACTTTAACATGAAACCTTATGTTGCCTATAATTATTTTTAAAAGTACCTATTTTATTTACATAATACTTGAAACATTTCATCTTCATGAACAACAACATTGGATACAACAACATAACTCCTGTTTAACTATTTTTGAGTTACATCCCTTTCAAATGCAACCTAATGTTGTATATAACTTTGAAAGTATATGTCCTATTCACTTAATACTTGGAATATATCATCTGGATGAACAACGACATTGGTGACAAAAAGAATGAAACGTCCTGTTTGAATATTTTATGAGTTATGCCCCTTTAAAATGCAACTTTAACATGAAATATAATGTTGCCTGTAAAATTGAAAGTACTTGTTCAGTTCACTTAATTCTTTGAATATTTCATCTGCATGCACATACCAACTGGTGAAGAATGAAAACTCAGGTTTCACCATTTTTTAGCTCACCTGAGCACGAAGTGCTCATGGTGAGCTTTTGTGATCGCCTGATGTCCGTCGTCCATCGTCCGTCCGTCCGTGCGGCGTCAACTTTTTCTTCAAACGACTTCTTCTCCTGAACTCCTGGGCCAATCTTGCTGAAACTTGGCAGGAATGTTACCTGCATGAAGCTTTACCAAAATTGTTCAAATGGTTCCAGTCCATTGCCTATCTAGGTCACAGAGGTTAAAAATAGATTTTGAACATGAAATTTTAAAAAATCTTCTCTGAAACCGTAAGGCCTAGAACTTTGATATTTGCTGTGTAGCATCACCTAGTGGTCCTCTACCAAGATTGTTCAAATTATAGCCCTGGGGTCAAAATTGGCCCCACCCCAGGGGTCACTTGATTTTACATAGACTTATATAGGAAAAACTATAAAAATCTTCTTGTCTGAAACCACAAGACCTAGAGCTTAGATATTTGGCATTTAGCATCCTCTAGTGGAATTCTACAAAGTTTATTCAAATTATTTCCCTGGGGTCAAAATTGGCTCAGCCTCAGGGGTCACTTCATTTTGCATAGACTTATATAGGAAAAACTTTAAAAATCTTCTTGTCTGAAACCACAAGGCCTAGAGCTTAGATATTTGGCATTTAGCACCCTCTAGTGGAACTCTACAAAGATTGTTCAAATTATTTCCCTGGGGTCAAAATTGGCCCCGCCCCAGGGGTCAGTTCATTTGACATAGACTTATATAGGAAAAACTTAAAAAATCTTCTTGTCTGAAACCACAAGGCCTAGAGCTTAGATATTTGGCATTTAGCATCCTCTAGTAGAACTCTACAAAGTTTGTTCAAATTATTTCCCTGGTGTCAAAATTGGCCCCGCCCCAGGGGTCACTTCATTTTGCATAGACTTATATAGGAAAAACTTAAAAAATCTTCTTGTCTGAAACCACAAGGCCTAGAGCTTAGATATTTGGCATTTAGCACCCTCTAGTGGAACTCTACAAAGATTGTTCAAATTATTTCCCTGGGGTCAAAATTGGCCCCACCCCAGGGGTCAGTTCATTTGACATAGACTTATATAGGAAAAACTTTAAAAATCTTCTTGTCTGAAACCCCAAGGCCTAGAGCTTAGATATTTGGCATTTAGCATCCTCTAGTGGAACTCTACAAAGTTTGTTCAAATTATTTCCCTGGGGTCAAAATTGGCCCCGCCCCAGGGGTCACTTCATTTTGCATAGACTTATATAGGAAAAACTTAAAAAATCTTCTTGTCTGAAACCACAAGGCCTAGAGCTTAGATATTTGGCATTTAGCACCCTCTAGTGGAACTCTACAAAGATTGTTCAAATTATTTCCCTGGGGTCAAAATTGGCCCAGCCTCAGGGGTCACTTCATTTTGCATAGACTTATATAGGAAAAACTTTAAAAATCTTCTTGTCTGAAACCACAAGGCCTAGAGCTTAGATATTTGGCATTTAGCACCCTCTAGTGGAACTCTACAGAGATTGTTCAAATTATTTCCCTGGGGTCAAAATTGGCCCCGCCCCAGGGGTCACTTCATTTTATATAGACTTGTATAGGAAAAACTTTAAAAATCTTCTTGTCTGAAACCACAAGCTGAGAGTACTTTTGTACTCAGGTGAGCAATATAGGGCCATCATGGCCCTCTTGTTTAGTAATTCCCCTTTCAAATGCAATTTTGGTGACTCATATGTTCTTTGGCGTAGTAGTGAAATCAACTTGAATAAAAACATTTTATAATATATGATTAACCATAGGCCCACATTTCAACTTTTTGCCAGCAGGCGACACATGTTTTCCGCGGAACACAACATTCTAGTTGTTAGTCATCAGAGGTATATGGTGGTCAGACACAAAGTGTTCTATTAACCTTTTCCTCCATATAGACACATTTGTGGCATGGGCGAAGTGAAGACCCAGATCAGCTGGCACATTTGTGCTGTCTGATCTGAATCTGTAATGTTTGGTTTTTGATATATTAGGTTATTTCTGACCAAAACTTGATCAGTGCAGATCCTGATTGCACAGTCTTATCTGGATCTATACTGGTCACACATGCGATAAAATGTGTATACATGGAGAAAAGGGCTATATACTTTATCTGGAAATCTGGATTGTGGTAAAACTTTGTCTCTGTTCTATCAATTTAAGGTAAACCTCTGAAAGCCATGTACCTTAGTGAGATAGCCAGGATGCATGCCATGTTTGGTGACTGTAAGACAGCCACATTGTTCTACAAACTGGCCTCGGAGACGGCTGTGGAAACTTTGGAGAATGAAGACAACAAGGATGAGACACTGAATGAAGTCGCAGAACAAACACAAATTCTCCTTGCTAGTGTCCATGACAGTGGGTAAGGTCTCTAGTGCTATGTTATCATTCCCCACAAAGTGGAAGACCTATAAAAGAAAGCATTAAATCCTTTCCTGTACACAAACACCTTTAGTGCTAGGGCGAACAGTTTAGATCCAGATCAGCCGGCACATCAGAGCCGTCTGATCAGGATCTAAACTGTTCGCTTTTTGATTCATAAGGTTATTTCTGACCAAAATGCGACCAGTGCAGATCCAGATCAGACAGCACGGATCTACACTGGTCACACATGCGTAAAAATGCGTATATATCCAGGAAAGTGTTAAATCCTTTTTCATGATGCTGTTCTTCAGAATAGGATTTGTCCATGACTTTACATGCTAAAGTGTGTTTAAATAGGATTTTTCCATGACATTTCTGTGTTTCAATGTATTAAGTAATGACTCTATTATGCTAGATTGTTTTTTATTAGGATTTTTTATTTGTGACATTCTATGCTGCAATGTATTATAAAAAGACTTTCCTATAATGATGCTACAGTATTTTGATAACCCTTTATTCCACATATATATACCTACGTATATTGTGTTGGCTTACAGTGTAGCACTAGATCAGCCGGAACATTTGTGTGGTCTAATCAGGATCAACACTGTTTGCCTAGATTCATTAGGTTATTTCTGACCAAGATGTGACCAGTGCATATCCAGATCAGACAGCAGGGATGTGCTGGCTGATCTTGATCAGCACTGGTCGCACATGTATAAGAACACAATAATATGTTTGGAGTAAACTGATACTTTCTCATCCTTCTTTTACTTAAATGAAGATTTTTGCATATTACAGGGTATTAGATAAAGAGAAAGCTGAGATGTCGTACTCCTGCTGGATGGGAGTGAAGAATATCCCACATGTCAGGAATACCACCCTCATTGCTGGCTTTGATGCACTACTCTGTTACCACTTGACACACTGGGATGGTATGTTACCTTATCTCATAACTTCCTTAGTGGGAGTGAAATAACAAGCTCTATGTTTTTGACATATAACTAGTCATTAATCATGTCCCAATCACGAATCATCCATGCTGTTGAAAATAAAAAAAAAGATTTACTAAAATGACTCTTATCGCCAGCTGACCACATCCGGCAAACTATAAACTTCAATTTACAATTTGAGCATCTATTATAGATAATAATATACACAAAGCTGTAACTTTCTGACATAAGGGAACCGAGCAATGTTTAAAAAATTTCAAGATATTTTCCATTTTAACTCGGGGTACATATCGGTAATTATCTGCAGGTACCTGGTTCCAAACATTTGCTTGTTAAAGCCCTACTTTATAGTGAACAGTGTAGAACCAGGTACACATTTTATCGTGCGAACAGTGCTGTTTCATCAGGGTCTACACTGTTTGCTTCAAGGACATAAATAAACTAATTAATCAAAAAGTGAATAGTGTAGATCCTGATCAGATGGCATGGATGTACTGGCTGATCTGGATCTACACTGTTTGCCTAATAACAACTTTATCACATGGTGAAAAGGGTTAAATGTTATTAAAAGTTCACATAAATTTCTAAGAATCTCATGTTATACATTTCAGAGACCAGTCCATATGACAGTGCTATTTCTAAGATGGAGAAGATGGCAAGCTTATGCAACAATGTCTATTACTACCAGTCCATGCTGCATGCTCTAAAAGGCTCGGAAGACATATGTAGAACACTATACAGGCAGTGTCGCATGAGGTATAAATATGTCTAGTAGTTTTTTTCCCATGGTAGTCATTAATTTAAACTATTCCTAAACCTTTTAAAACCATATAACTAAACAAAACATGCATGCTTTATACTGTTTTGTTAATTAATGTTAACTTAATCTGTTAAAACATTGAAGTTCCTATCAGGGATTCTAAAATTATCGGCAGGCCGGTCATTGACCGATTTTCGGGAAGGATGTCCGATTGAAATTTCAAAATTAATTAAAAAAATCGGTCATGAAAATTGCCTACAAAATTACCTACATGTACATTTTTCACAGCTTTATCAGCTATCAACCTGTCAATTAGCGACTTCACAAGTCTGCTACCATGACTACCACGACTACATGTTCCGTGAATAGCCTGCGGCATAGATGAAATGGGATGTGGTCGGTTTATTTTAACAACGGGCGGGTTATTTAATTTCAAAAATGGTCTGCGCTAGTCAAAGGCTGTTTGACGTCAGAATTTAAGATAGCAATACAAATGGTTGTATTAATTAACGTAAACGATAAAACAGTTTGCATTTTATTGACAGACGTGTTAGTCCAATATGAACGTATTCCAAAAGACCGACGACCTAAAATTGCTGTTTATCAAATTTAAAGAAAACTTATATCA
This sequence comes from Corbicula japonica, assembly GCA_038501625.1. NCBI lineage: Eukaryota > Metazoa > Mollusca > Bivalvia > Venerida > Cyrenidae > Corbicula > Corbicula japonica. The sequence goes on from JAZAYU010000173.1 coordinate 936,115, forward strand.
TGCAAATTTTACTTGAACTGTTAACATTTCACAACAAATTTGAAATGGCTCAAACCAGTATATACTTAAATGTGAAAAAATTCGAGTGACAGGCTTGCTTACTTACGCATATAATGATTCAAATAAATTTCAAATTTACAAAAACCTACGTAATCAACATTTATTTCCGACTCCGAGTAATGTTGCATACGCAACCTCTTGAAAGTTCGTAGATTCAAAAATTACTACATCCGGTAAAGAAAAGAATAATATTTCAAAAAACTATAATATAGTGTTACAAAGCATGGTGTGATCGACGTATATTAACGTTAAGCGAATACTTGCCTCCCGAAATTCCGAGAGATAAAATATTTTAATAACTAAATAATCTACTTCACAATCGCTATGAACACTGCTAAAGATAACTGTTTTGAACCATTACGTCACGTTTTATATGCATGGAATGCCTGTGTAAACTTCAAACGTCGCGTGTCGCTCTTATAAATCGATCAAAGAATTTTTCGGTCTACAGCTCGAAAACCATTAATCTGTTGACAGTTTGTAGGATATCGCCTACGAGAAATTATGCCGGAAAAGAGAAATAGACTAGGGGTCGTGAGAGTGAAATACGCTGAACGCGGGGATCGGAAGTCGCTGTTCGTGTGAACCGGAAGTCGCTGTTCCTGCGAACCGGAAGTCGGCCAAATGTCAATTTTGGCGCCAATGTCCGATTGGAATCTTGAAATTTTAGAATCCCTGGTTCCTATTACAATAAATTTTCATGATCTGTTAATCTGATCCCAGCTAAAATTAGCCAATAAAAATTGCAATTCTAGGGTTCATCTATGCTTATGAAAACTATCATAATCACCCAAAGTATTGGGACACCCTTAATATTGGGACACCCTTATTTTTTACAAAAATAATTATTTTTTGGGACACTTTTAGGATCAGTAATTTTTGGTGTCTCTAAGTTTTGGGACACTAAGGATCAGTATTTTTTGGTGTCTCTAAGTTTTGGGACACTTTAAGAAATGGTATTTTCATGTTTATTAAGTTTGGGAAATGCGCTCGGTAATTATGCACGTAGGGTCGTGTTTTTCTTTAATATCTATGATGCTTTTGCGTAGTTTATCTTATAATGCTGTATATTCGCAAAACAAGATGTTCAAACGTTGAGAGATTTTCAACATTAGGGATTCAGGAAAAAAAATATAATAAATAGAGTTGTATACCTTCTTTTTTTAATTAAACGTACATTTCTTTGTATTAATAAGTGCTAACATTTTATTTTTTTAGTTAATTATATACCAGTATCCAAATTATTTTATTCTAAGAACTGATTGTTTTAATCTGTTTATTGTAAGTAACTCGCTAAACTGACTATGCAGGTGCAAATAACAGCCTAAGGCTATTGTCAGTGTCAGTCCTAAGTATCAAAGTTAATTCTAACGAAAACAGTCTTTCCAATGACCGACAAAGGTGTGAAAACATCCCACAAATTAAGCCACTTGTTTTAAGTCTGCAAACCATGTCATCAAACATGCAAAGGGATAAACAGAATGTCAATTAACACTTAATTAAATAATCTTGACCATTTTTGGCACAAAAATAAATCATTTTACTATCCAAACAATAAACACAAAATAATTAAAAAAGGGTTTTAAAATTATTATTTGATTTCGTATAAAAATTTATAACGGTCCATCCGTATACGTTCTGTGATAACGTCCTATTATGCTTTAATAAACAATGGTACATGCACACAGATCGACGATACCCAAAATATTGGAACACTTTTGAACAAATATTTTTTTGCAACCCAATTATTTTTAACTGTCCCAATACTTAGGGTGATTACGGCAGCCAATTTGTGCCAGAAACTATGAAGTTAGGGCCCTAATGTAATTTCTGATAATCATCACCATACTTCTTCAGAATAACGTTGCACGTAATATCTTTACCAAGTTCAGCAATCATCTAGGTCGCTTTCATCATAGTAGAGTTATGTCTCCCCCTCTGGGGGAGATATATTGTTTTTGCCCTGTCCGTCTGTCCGTCACTCCGTCTGTCACACTTCATTTCCGCTCAATAACTGGAGAACCCTTTGACCCAGAGCCTTCAAACTTCATAGGGTGATAGCCATTATTGAGTAGAAGAACCCTATTGATTTTGGGGTCAGTAGGTCAAAGGTCAAGGTCACAGTGACCCAAAGAGTGAAAACTGTTTCCACTCAATAACTCGAGTACCCTTTGACCCAGAGCCTCCAAACTTCATAGGGTGATAGCCCTTATTGAGTAAAAGAACCCTATTGATTTTGGGGTCAGTAGGTCAAAGGTCAAGGTCACAGTGACCCGAAGAGTGAAAACCGTTTCCGCTCAATAACTCGAGTACCCTTTGACCCAGAGCCTCCAAACTTCATAGGGTGATAGCCCTTCTTGAGTAGAAGAACCCTATAGATTTTGGGGTAAGTAGGTCAAAGGTCAAGGTCACAGTGACCCAAAGAGTGAAAACCGTTTCTGCTCAATAACTGGAGTACCCTTTGACCCAGAGCCTTCAAACTTCATAGGGTGATAACCCTAATTGAGTAGAAGAACCCTATTGATTTTGGGGTCAGTAGGTCAAAGGTCAAGGTCACAGTGAACCGAAGAGTGAAAACCGTTTCTGCTCAATAACTCAAGTACCTTTTGACCCAGAGCCTTCAAACTTCATAGGATGACAGCCCTTATTGAGTAGAAGAACCCTATTGATTTTGGGGTCAGTAGGTCAAAGGTCAAGGTCACAGTGACCCAAAGAGTGAAAACCGTTTCCGCTCAATTATTTCAGTACCCTTTGACCCAGAGCCTTCAAACTTCATAGGGTGATAGCCCTTATTGAGAAGAAGAACCCAACTGATTTTGGGGTCAGTAGGTCAAAGGTCAAGGTCACAGGGGCCCAAAGCATGAAAACTGTTTCCGCTCAATAATTCGAGTACCCTTTGACCCAGAGCCTTCAAACTTCATAGGATGACAGCCCTTATTAAGTAGAAGAAACCTATTGATTTTGATGTCAGTAGGTCAAAGGTCAAGGTCACAGGGGCCCGAAGAGTGAAAACTGTTTCTGCTCCAGAACTTGAGTACCCTTTGACCCAGGGACTTCAAACTTCATAGGTTGATAGCCATTATAGAGTAGAAGAACCCTATTGATTTCGGGGTCAGTAGGTCAAAGGTCAAGGTCACAGGGGCCTGAAGCGTGAAAACCGTTTCTGCTCAATAACTGGAGTACCGTTTGACCCACAGCCTTCAAAATTCATAGGGTGATAGCCCTTTTTGATTAGAAGAACCCTATTGATTTTGGGGTCAGTAGATCAAAGGTCAAGGTCACAGGGGCCTGAAGAGTGAAAACCATTTCCACTCAATAATAGGAGTTCTATTTTACCCAGACCATTCAAACTTCATACGATGGATGTCCTTATTGAGTAGAGGATTCCTATTGATTTGGGGTCAGTAGGTCAAAGGTCAAGGTCACAGGGGCCCCAAAGAGTAAAAACCATATCCGGTCAATTACTGGAGTACCGCTTGACCCAGAGCATTCAAACTAAATAGGGTAATAGCCCTTATTGAGTAGAAGTACCCTATTGATTATGGGATCAGTAGGTCAAAGGTCAAGGTCACAGGGGTCTGGGCGCAGGGGGGGGGGGGGGGGGGGGGGGGCGGTGCAGGGGGGAGACATTGCGTTTTTCATTATTGTCCTTTTTTCCCATTGAATTTAATTACCATCTGTTGACAGTTTGTAGGATATCGCCTACGAGAAATTATGCCGGAAAAGAGAAATAGACTGGGGGTCGTGAGAGTGAAATACGCTGAACGCGGGGATCGGAAGTCGCTGTTCGTGTGAACCGGAAGTCGCTGTTCCTGCGAACCGGAAGTCGGCCAAATGTCAATTTTGGCGCCAATGTCCGATTGGAATCTTGAAATTTTAGAATCCCTGGTTCCTATTACAATAAATTTTCATGATCTGTTAATCTGATCCCAGCTAAAATAAGCCAATAAAAATTGCAATTCTAGGGTTCATCTATGCTTATGAAAACTATCATAATCACCCAAAGTATTGGGACACCCTTAATATTGGGACACCCTTATTTTTTACAAAAATAATTATTTTTTGGGACACTTTTAGGATCAGTAATTTTTGGTGTCTCTAAGTTTTGGGACACTTAGGATCAGTATTTTTTGGTGTCTCTAAGTTTTGGGACACTTTAAGAAATGGTATTTTCATGTTTATTAAGTTTGGGAAATGCGCTCGGTAATTATGCACGTAGGGTCGTGTTTTTCGTAATAGCCCTTATTGAGTAGAAGTACCCTATTGATTATGGGATCAGTAGGTCAAAGGTCAAGGTCACAGGGGTCTGGGCGCAGGGGGGGGGGGGGGGGCGGTGCAGGGGGGAGACATGCGTTTTTCATTATAGTCCTTTTTTCCCATTGAATTTAATTACCAAATTAGCACCGTTTAAAATTATTACTTTATTTTAGTATGTTTGCCGTACCAGGGGAACGTATACTGACTTTCTTAGGGAAAAACATGAAGAATCCATGGCAACCACTGATTGACATTGTAAGAGTTCAAAGGTCAGCAATTCAACCTTGCCAAGTGGTTTGGAGGTCAAACTTACAGCCACCCAGGATATCTAAACACAGGTAATCCCATTAACAGCAGTAAATTGAGTTGATTAACCCTTCACTCCATATATACACATTATTACACATGGAAGAACTGTGTAGATCCTGATCAGCCGGCAAATCCTGCAATCTAATCTGGATCGACACTGGTCGGATCTTGGTTAGAAATAACCAAATGAATCTAAAAGCGAACAATGTAGATCCTGACAGCAGGGATGTGCAAGCTGATCTGGATCTACATTGTTTGTCCACACAATAAGCATGTATATATGGAGTAGGGATAATATACATTGTCTTAGATGAATAATAAGGCTTATTAATTGATTATTAACTCAACATTTTGAAGAAAATATCATGCAATTCTACTTGACAACCATGATCCTAACTGAAAGGCCAAGGTCACACTTGGCGTTAGCAGGTCAAAATGTACAAAAATCCTTTTATCTGAAGCAAAGCTTTTCAACTTTTTAACCCTTTCCTCCATATACCAATTTAACGCATGTGTGACCAGTGTAGATCCAGATCAGCTGGCACATCTGCCATCTGATCAGGATCTGCACTGGTCGCATTTTGGTCCTATATATATAATGAATAAAAAAGCAAACAGTTTAGATCCTGATCAGATGGCACGGATATGAATCTAAATGATTCATATGATCTAAACTGCGTGCCCACGCAATTAAGATGTGTCTATGGAGGAAAGGGTTAAGGAACCTCAGTCAAACAATGTTCATCTTATGAGGTGTAGTGTTGTCACTGTTGTGTTCAAGAACAGTGTAGATAGTGGTCAGCCAGCACATCTATGCCATCTGATCAGAATCTACTCTGTTCGCTTTTAGAGTCATAAGATTATTTCTGACCAAAAAGGCAACCAGTGTACATGTAAATCGGCACAAATGCACATTCAATAAAACCTGTATATATGGAGTAAAGAATAAATTGAAGGGCAAGACATGAAGTTGTTAAGTTCAGTTTATTTATATCTAAGATGGCTTTCATATATGTCAGGGAGTTTATTAATTCAACAGAGCACCATAGACGGTATTGTCTCAATACTGTTAAACGAAGGTTTATAATGTTTTTATTGAGGATAAAACACAAGAAACAGAAAGGTTTTATTAACACTTTCCTTCAAATATTCTGTTTTAAAGTTTAGGTGAACAGTGTAGAGTCATATTCATGTCATCTGATCAGGATCTACACTGTTTGCTTTTTGATTTATTTGGTTATTTCTGACCAAGAAGTGAACAGTGCAGATCCTGTGCCAGCTGATTTTGATACATGTATACATGGGTTGCACATGCAATAAAATGTGTATATGTGCAGTAAAGGGTTAACACTGAAATTTCAAAGCTAGCACATAAAGTAAACAATGATTGATTGTTTAAGGTTTTGTTAACACTGAAAGTAAACAATGATTGATAGTTTAAGGTTTTGTTAACAGTGAAAGTAAACAATGATTCGTTGTTTAAAGTTTTATTAACACTGAAAGTAAACAATGATTGATTGCTTAAGGTTTTGTTAACACTGAAAGTAAACAATGATTGATTGTTTAAGGTTTAGTTAACACTGAAAGTAAACAATGATTGATTGTTTAATGCTTCGTTAATACTGAAAGTAAACAATGATTGATTGTTTAAGGTTTCATTAACTCTGAAAGTAATCAACGATTGACTGCTCAAGGTTTTGTTAACACTGAAAGTAAACAATGATTCGTTGTTTAAAGTTTTGTTAACACTGAAAGTAAACAATGATTGATTGCTTAAGGTTTTGTTAACACTGAAAGTAAACAATGATTGATTGTTTAAGGTTTAGTTAACACTGAAAGTAAACAATGATTGATTGTTTAATGTTTCGTTAATACTGAAAGTAAACAATGATTGATTGTTTAAGGTTTCGTTAACTCTGAAAGTAATCAACGATTGACTGCTCAAGGTTTTGTTAACACTGAAAGTAAACAATGATTGGTTGTTAAAGGGTTTGTTAACACTGAAAGTAAACAATGATTGGTTGTTTAAGGTTTTGTTAAATCTGAAAGTAAACAATGATTGATTGTTTGAGGCTTTGTTACGCTGAAAATTAACATTGGTAGGTTGTGTAAGGTTATATTAATATAGAAAGTAAATGATGAATGGTTGTTTGAGGTTTTGTTGACACTGGAAGTAAACAATGATTGGTTGTTTGAGGTTTTGTTGACACTAAAAGTAAACAATGATTGTTTGTAGACCAATGGAAGGTCAGGTGAACAGTACTAAGTTAAACCTACACCTGAATGATGCCGGTTATGTGTGCGGAGATATGCAGATGTTGCTGCCCCCACTACGCAACATTTCAATGGATCCTTACACTGGGTGAGTACTTGCAAATATAAGATTGTGTGAGTACTTGCAACTGTAAAAAAAAATTTAAAACTTTTCTTGAAAAATGCAATATATAAAAAGTTATTATGATTTATTTAACAGATTCAGTTCCAAGAATGGAAAGTCTGTTATAAAAACCCATTAGGTTGAGAAACAAGGCATATTACATGATTAATCATTTGTCATTGTCATTGAGCGAGCTAGTCTTTGACCTTGTTTGGTTACTTGGTCCTCTTTGATTTCAGGTCCCTGGTGTTTGACAGTGTGCCAGCATCTACAGGGATCTGGCAGACCTCATTTCTAGAACCTGATGACTACCACTTTGGTAATTAATTGTTTAATATACTTGTTTTACATACATTTAAAAATCCATAGTAAGAATTTGTTGAGAGTTCATTAGTCAGAGAGATATTTAAAAGGAAATTAGAGATTCCAGTCATTTCTTTATTATATTATCATTCAATTGATATATATTTTAATGGAAGTTTCATTTACGATTTTCTGTAAACTTTGGTTGAATCTTGTACACAGCGTTAAACTGTGCATTACACAGCATTTAACTGTGCACATTTGCACACATATTTTGCTTGTGTACGCATTATTCTAAAGTGTACCGCAAATTTTAAGACCCAGAGGACCTGTTTGAACTCTACAATAAAGGCCTCCCAGGGCCAGAAAACGTGTATAGATTGCCTTCACCGTCTAAAATAAATTAGACAGACAATAGGATCCGTACCTGGCCCAGCCCAACAGCCGGACCGTAACAATACAGTGCTCTTTATCTGATCAGAATTGGTCAAGAATTACTGAGAAATAAGCAAAAAACCTACCTAATGCAAGTGACTTGTTTTTCAATATATGTGTGCACAACATTCTAAAACATATGTGTGTTGCCACCCTGATTTGCATTGCCTTGATTTTAGTTGACTTGCTGGTACCCACACCTATGTTGATTTATTCTGGTCCCAATGGAGCTACAGTGCACCTTGTGAAGCCGGGTACCACTAGTGCTGCAATGGCTGACTTGATGTTCCAGCGGGGTAATAGTCCACCGAGTCCATGTGTACTGTTCTGGAGGGGATCTAATGGACAAACTGCTAAACTTAATATACTCACACTGTACAAAGATTATTTCTACAAGGTTATTATTTACGTGTTTTAGTTAATAATATATCCCTTTAACTCCACAGATGCACCTTTATTGGGTGGGCGAACAGTGTAGATCCAGATCAGCCATCAGATCAGGATCTACACTGTTCACTTTAAGAGTCATTAGGTTATTTCTGTCCAAGATGCCGTCAGTGCAAATCCAGATCAGACTGATGGCAACTTGGTCAGAAATGACCTAATGACCAAGGTTTAGGCAGTTGTTGAAGAGGTGTGGATTTAGTTGGAAACTACATGTAGTTATTGCATTTATTCCAACTTCCTACCATTTGTGTTTACCTAATAAACTTGATTTTGCTGTTCTTTGAATGAATTAATTGTTGGAAAACCTGTAGTTTGAAGTGATACAACTCCATTAGGATTTTTGTACCTTTATTGTCAGTGAAATAAATTTGATTTTTTTTTTGTGTATGTCAATAAAGAACACAATTATTGGTTAATTTTGAAATGTATAATTTGATTTTGAATTTATTTACAGGGCATTGTGGAGAGCATTAAACAAAGGAAAGTCAGCAAACATCTACAGGAAACCAGCATTGATATTCTGCTTCAGTTGGCAGATCTTGCTTACGAGAAAAACTATATTCTAACATTAAATGTAAGCTGTTTACCATCTCACTACTTTCTATCCCTTTACTCTATGTATATTGCATGTGCGACCAGTGTAGATCCAGTCCAGCCTGCTCTTCCCTGCACATCCCTGCTGTCTATGTGGACTGAAGGGTTGAAATACTGGATTCAAATTAAAAATTTATTCCACAAAGTTGAAATATACCTTTAAATCTAAACTTATTTACGCATTTAACATGTGTGCAACCAGTGTAGATCCAAGTCTGCTGGCATATACAGTCGAACTTCAATGGCTCGAACTCAAAGGGACCGGCAGATTTGTTTGAGCCATCGGTAGTTCGAGCGATCCGTGGTTCGTTTGTGGGAATGGGTTTCTGTTCATCCCCCGTTTGGGTCAAAACGTTAGGTAACCTTCTTCAATTAAACAAATTTTGAATTTTAGGCCGCATTGTTCAAGTCGTTAGCTTATATTCAAAAACATGTTCGACATGACATACTCGCGAAAAAACACTTCCTTAATTTTCTTATTAGTTTTATAAATACGACAAAGCAATTACAATTTTCTGCAAAAAAATCAAATAAATGTTTGTTAGTGTTGTATAAATAAACACATCAATTTAAAAATATTTTCACTTGCTCTAATGTGATATTTACACGACCTAATTCAATAGCGCATTGTCCTAATTGGCGAGACTATCGCGCTTTTGTTCACATCTTTGATGATTACTGATAATTGTCTGTTCGAGCCAAGTGGTGTCAAATTCATTGAAAACTAACTGTCGGGACCTTGATTGGTGTTCGACTGTTCGAGTTATGGGTAGTTCGAGCCATCAAAGGTAGAACAATATAGAACATATAGAGTTCTATTTCGGGACCAAACGAACTGTTCGAGAGAAGGGTGGTATTCGAGCGAACGGTGTTCGAGCCATCGAAGTTCGACTGTATTTCATCAGATCATGGTCTACACCTGTTCCTGCAAACAACATAAACTAGATGGGTGTCCAGTTGAACACTTGTGCCGCCCTCTGGTGCTATGTCGGAATAAAAATGCAACTACAAAAAGGGGCATAACTTCATCAAAGAATTTGGCATAATCTCAAGTGTTTTGTCATAATCAATATAATTTGAAAGTTTGATATAAAATATTAAGAAATGACAGTTATAGCCAATGTTAAGTTTTCGTGTAAAAATCTAAGTACAAAAAGGGGCATAACTCCATCAAATGTGACCTTGACCTTGAGAATTTGGCATCATCTCGAGCGTGTTGTCATAAGCAATATAATTTGAAAGTTTGATGTAAAAATATCAAAAAATGACAAAGTTATAGCCGACGTTAAGTTTTCGTGTAAAAATCCAAGTACAAAAAGGGGCATAACTCCATCAAATGTGACCTTGACCATGAGAATTTGGCATCATCTCAAGCCTGTAGTCATAAGCAATATAATTTGAAAGTTTGATAAAGAAATATTGAGAAATGACAAAGTTATAGCAAACGTTAAGTTTTCGTGACAGACGGACAAAGCGGTCCCTATGTACCGCCATTTCTTCGAAAGGGCGACACAAAAACTGAGCAGAAGGGGTTTTGTGCAAGCGGGTCAGTTGTTGGTATAGCCTTCATTAAAAGTTTTGTGAACTTTTTTGTAGAACATTGAAGGTGCTGCATCAAGTTATATGTCAATAAAGAAGAAGGAGGAGAAAGACCAGAAGGGTAGGGCAGAGAAATCCAGCAAGAGATGGACGAAGAAAAGACTGTCAAGCTGCTTTAATAAAAACAACTACATTCATCTACACCTAGCTAGTGAGCCATTTGTGATTGGTGATACCGTGGTGCTAGCTTTCAAGTCACAGTCTCCAGAAGATACTGTCTTCATGGTAAATGTTTCAGGGGCTGAAGGTTATAAAGCTGAGATTGGAAACCAATCTCAAATCTCAAGCATCGGATTGGCTGAAATGGCGACTGGTTGCCATTTCAGCCAATCAGATGCTTGAGATTTGAGACTGGTTTCCATGCTCAGTTTTATAACCTTGGACTCAGGGAACTATTTCTCAAGAGAGAAGTTGATATCATAAGAACATCAGGGGAACAAGAATAATATCTCTTGATGTATTATTATACGCCCATTTGAAAAACGGGACGTATTATGGGAACACCTGCGGCGGGTGGGCAGCGTCCACAGAGTTTTCTGCTCTCTAAGACAAAGAGTTTTCATCAGGTCTTTATAAAACTTGGTGAATATGTTGGTGTGCATAATGTCTCGACCAAGTTCTATAACCAGCCAAATCCCCCTAGGCACTTCTGAATTATGGCCCTTTAATTGTCCAAAATTTGGGTTTCCGCTCTCTAAGTCAAAGAGTTTTCATCCGGTCTTTATCAAACTTGGTGAATATGTTGGTGGGCATAATATCTCGACCAAGTTCTATAACCAACCAAATCCCCCCAGGCACTCCTGAATTATGGCCCTTGAATTGTCCAAAATTACTTTCCGCTCTCTAAGTCAAAGAGTTTTCATCCGGTCTTGATCAAACTTGGTGAATATGTTTGTTGGCATGATATCTTGACCAAGTTCTATAACCTGCCAAATCCCCCCAGGCACTCCTGAATTATGGCCATTGAATTGTCCAAAAACTGAATTAGCGGTATCTGCTCTCCAAGTCGAATAATTTTCATTGGATCATTGCGCAACTTTGATGATCAGCATTTTAATCCAAAATACATTTTATGTTTCTGAAGTAGCTTGTTTAATGATATATATGTATTTGCTAGACATATATAATATTGTTACATATGAGAGCTGCTTGATGTGAAATCGATGTTCTAGGGAACATTTTTTTGTGTTTTTGTCTAACGAGGGAACCATGATTATGTTGACATGATTGTTAAAAAACAGCTCAAGCACTCAATGAGTTGGAAAATCCTGCTCCCAAAAACGTTGTCATTACCATTGAGTTTACCACAAATATGACGGGCGTATTTTGTGTCAGTTTGGCACTCTTGTTTTATATGTAAACATCTGTGCCCAAGGTTATAAAACTGAGCATGGAAACCAGTCTCAAATCTCAAGCATCTGACCAGTCGCCATTTCAGCAAATCATATGCTTGAGATTTGAGACTGGTTTCCATGCTCAGTTTTATAACCTTCAGCCCTGAGGTTTTCCTCTGAGTGGTCTTTAAAGACAGCTTTGACTGTACCCAGAAAGGTATGTTATGGGGTTTCTTCTTAGCTGTCCCATTTTAATTAAAGCTGTTATGTTGGCGTAGTTGTGATGTGACGTAGATGACATCACTTACGTTAACGTTGTATATACATATCAGTTGAAGATTAAAGGTCAACGGCATTATTGTTTCTTAACACAACAAAGTACATCCACCACACAAAAGCGTTCTAAATGTCTAAATCCGTGTTCTAATTTGTTAGCAGGATTGCATCGATAAATCAGTAATGCAGGCTTAACCCTTTCCTCCATATTTACTGCATGTGTGAACAGGGTAGATACAGATTAGCCAGCACATCCATGTCATCTGATCAGGATCTGCACTGTTTGCTTTTGTGTTAGAAATAACCTAATAAATAATGTGAACAGTTTCTTCTTGTTTGTGTTTTCAGTTTATAAGGACTACAGATAAAAAGTCATTCTGGAACTGTTCCATTATCTCTGTTCACAACGGTAATAAGGTTGATGAACAAGGTAGAAACAACCATACAGATGAGGAGTACTTTATGATACGAGATTACAGGTAAGTCATGTCCTTATTGAAATTCTTAGAGTTTGGTATCACTGGTTAACCCGTTCCTCCATCCACTGTATATATGCCTTTATAACATGAGCAGACATTGTAGATCCAGATCAGTCAGCATCTCTGTGCTGTCTAATCAGGATCTGCACTGTTCGCTTTTTAGCTTGACTATTCGAAGAATATGTCGAGCTATTCTACTCACTTGGGCGTGGCGGCGGCATCCCGCTGTGGTTAAAGTTTGCTTGCAACCTACCTATATCTTTCATCATCATGTCCCCAGAGTGTGTATGCCAAGAACCATAACTCTAACTTTCATTTTGATCAAATTATGGCCCTTTTTCAGGAGAGTTATTTACTTCAAGGTTCAGAGTTAGGTTACTTCTTAGGTTTAGGTCAGAGATTATTTATTGATCAAATAAAAGTCACTTTTTTCAAAAGCACTTTCAAAGGAAAGTTATTATAATGCATTGTAAATTAAAATCAAAAATGAGTTGTTACAATTTGCTGTAATTTTGGTAGATGAATTGATTATTATGGTTTATTACAGTTCTGTGCAGGTGTTTAATGCAAGAGGAGTGAAAGTGTTTGGTCTGGCTGATAAAGATGTTGCCAGCTCACAAGATGGCAGCAAAGCAAACCTGGTCATCATTGGATCTTACTTGTATGGAACTAACAAAGACAGAAATAGGTATAACTAGCCCAATTCTTTGTTCACCCTTTTCAGAGAAAATATCTGTACATGTGGATTGCTTTGTTCCTCAATCTTTACTTAGACATTCCTGCTATATATTAATCAAACTTACTAATTATAAAGCTTTTGACATTATCATATTTTCAGCTTGACTATGCCCCTCTTTGAAGAAGGGGTGTATATTGGTTATTGCTTTGTACATGTAAGTAGGTCCATAACCAGTGCCAAAGATCATAAAACTAAATCTGGAGACCAGTCTTAAATCTCAAGCATCTGATTGGCTGAAATGGCAACCAGTGGCCTTATTAGCTAATCAGATGCTTGATATTTAAGACTGGTCTTCAATCTTAGTTTTATAATCTTGGGCTCAGACCTTGACTGATCAGTAACTAGACGATGATTTGGCACACAGTTTTTAGATTTTAGGGAGGTTTGTAATTGCACGTAGATTACCCCTATTGAATTTGAGTTCAGTAGGTCTAAGGTCACGGTCACAGTGGCCATCAATGAAATAACACGGATAACTATCAAGTTGGCAACTTGGCATTTAAGGGGCAAACATGTTTTACAAACATCTTTTTCTTGTGTTCAGATTGCATTTGACAGAGATATTCTTCTTTTTGTACTAATACTTGTCAGCTAAACAGTGTCACCCATCTACATGAACTTTATTTTTTTTAACTTTACCAGCTTGCACACTTGGATATATTTGTGGACATGAACTTTTAAATTTTTCTTCTGGGTTTTGATAAAATATAAATTCATTGTTTCTTTATGTTGTAGTATTCAAGTTTCTGAAATAAAAGGGTTTTTGTTCATGGGACTATTACTGCATTTCATCCTTTAGCTGCTCAGTTATATTACCAGTCCATTCACTGTTCAGAGGGGTGTTTTACAGAAATTAATGGACTGAACCTAATCACTAATAAGCAAACACTATAAGTACCATGCATGAGTGTGAGGTGAACATGGCCGAATTTCCGCCAAAACAGTTTACCGTGAACAAATATAGCCTTTAACCTTTTTCTCTACAGATACACCTTTATTGTGTGAAAACAAACAGTGTAGATCCAGATCAGCCGGCACATCCGTGCCATCTTTTGAGGACATACACTGTTCACTTTTAGATTCATTAGGTTATTTCTGGCTTATATGTGACCACCAGTGCATATCCAGATCAGATGTGCTAGCTAATCTGGATCTACACTGGTCACACATGTTAATGCGTATATATAGATTAAATGGTTAAAGGAATAATACATTTGACATGATGTTTCAGTATTTGGCGAACAGTGATAGTAGATGGTGATGATGAGTTAGACGTTGATGGCAGTATCTGCTGGACAGTGGCCAGCTTGTACGACAAGCATGCGGCCAGTGCCAACACACCCCTCACCATCACAAACCTGACATATGTGGGCACTAGTGCAGAGCAAGCTGGCAAACTGTTGATGGTCACCCTTGGGGCGGGGCTAGCCTTCATCTCTCCTGCAGACATGGAGCTGGTACCTATAACACTTGCTGATGAATGGTACAAGACTTTTGTTATTTCTTTAATGTGACTGTAACTGAAAAAATGGGGCAAATTGCAGAACACTTATTATTGCGAAAATTTATCACAATTATGTTAAATTTTGCACAATTTACACAAAGTCAAAAATGTATGCGAGAAAATACTTGTGTCAAGTCATTGTCACAAAGCATATTACCATAGCAACCATTTTCTCTTTTACATTTGAAAAACTAAAAAGGTACAACCTCACAAAATAAGAATTTATGAAAAAAATTACAACAATATTAAAGCAAGCAATAAGCTTTTAAATGAATCCATTCTTACTTGGTTAAATTTGAAGAAAAAATAACTTCATATGAATTTGTGTAATTGCAATTTATGACGTCAGATGCTACAGGGGGTCCAACGTATTTGGTTTTTTTCGGAAAAGTAAGTGAGCGACATGTTCTCTGCGGAACAAAATGGCGGAAAATTGTGTGATTTGGTGCATTTCAGGAGATATTTTGACCTGGTAAGTAGATTTATATCAATGTTATCGTAATAATAATACGCCTACCCGGAGGCCAGATGTGTAAGCTCCACTCGGTTTTTTAACTTATGTTTCTAGAGGCCTAAACAAAAAAGTTATTGAATGTATAAACTGAAAGATTGTTTGTTTACAAAGTGAAAATAGAAAATTTTGTGACTTCAAACTGTTTTTAGTCAAAATATAACGTTCATGGACCTATTTTAGCGAAATTATTATAGAGTTTTTGCATATATTTCTTCACGGCGGCTTTTGCACTTTACATGGGTACTTTATGGCCAATTTTTTTATGTTCAAACACCTTTAATGTTTGGCGTGGAAGTGGTAAGCATGTTTTTGTTCGGTGCAGAATCTGAATAACACACTCGTATGCGTTAATATAAGTGAAAGTAAGACACTAGCTGACAAATGTTAAAAATCAAACCAAAAGCCAATATTTTACCCAAACACACGGATGTTCCTTTATATCTTTGCCCGAAAATGGCTTTACCGAAACAAGAACTTCATATGTATTTATAATATCAATTAGAATCTACCTACCCATTCTCGTGTTTGTTTGTGCGTGTGTGCGCGTATATATAAATCTATACCCCGATATAAATTTCTTACCAGTCCAGTCTCTTTTCTTATTTTAGGTGGAATAATAAAGTGTATCTAGGGTTGCACCTGTAGAACCGCAAGTTGATGCGGGATTGGTAAACGTCATTTCACTATGCCCCATATGACGCTCAAGTCTGATTCCCAGGGCTCTTAACTTATTAAGGGTAACACGCTTTTGTAGCCTCCTTCAGTAAGCAAAATTACTTCCATAATCGTTTTTATTTATAAAAAAATTAAGATGCTTTCCTTTTTGCGTACACAAATCTCTAAATATTGTAAATATGACACAGAATATACCCAAACAACAATACCGAGCATAGCATTTTGTTATAAGGGTATTCCGAGAAATTTTGACAAGATTATAAGTATCTTACATGAGTGTGAGGTGAAGATGGAAAAATCTGTCACCGAGGGTGAACTGTTTTGCGGGAACGAGGCTCTGTCGAGTTCCCGCCAAAACTGTTCACCCGAGGTGACAGATTTTTCTATCTTTACCGAATGTCCCATGCAAGATACTTTTTCTTGCATACCTTTTACTGTTCATTTGTGTATATGTATACAAAATAAATTTTGTTTCCTTACGCTGAAATATTGACGTAAACGTAAATCTTATTTTTAATGACGTCACTAACTTGAATAAATTACGTCAGATACTTGAAGACTGTAAACTGTAAACTCGCTTCTCGCCAAAAGACAATGGCACTTGACTGTGTATTCGGCGAGCAAATGCCTGGTGGTCGTAATTAAGTTGTCAAAATAAGTGGCAACTGGGTATATAAGACTGTAGAAAGTGGTCGCATTATGGAATATGGAATAGCGGGGTGGTCGTATAATCGATGCGAGCGACCATTGAATTATATAGGAAAAATCTGTTCTTTCAAAAAGTGCCCGTAACAGCGGGATGGTCTTGAAATTGAGGTGGTCACAAGGCGGGAGTTTACTTATCAAGAGGTAGAATAATATACAAGTATAGTATGTGGTAGATAATTTTGCATAACAAATACGTGATTTGTTCGTATTTGGGTAACAAATCGGCTTTTATTTTGATTATTAACATTTGTTATCAGCTCGTGTCTTACTTTCACTTATATTAACGCATACGAGTGTGTTATTCAGATTCTGCACCGAACAAAAACATGCTTACCACTTCCACCCAAACATTTAAGTGTTTGAACATAAAAAAATTGGCCATAAAGTACCCATGTAAAGTGCAAAAGCCGCCGTGAAGAAATATATGCAAAAACTCGATAATAATTTCGCTAAAATAGGTCCAAGAACGTTATATTTTGACTAAAAACACAGTTCGAAGTCACAAAATTTTCTATTTTCACTTTGTAAACAAACAATCTTTCAGTTTATACATTCAATAACTTTTTTGTTTAGGCCTCTAGAAACATAAGTTAAAAAACCGAGTGGAGCTTACACATCTGGCCTCCGGGTAGGCGTATTTATATTACGATAACATTGATATAAATCTACTTACCAGGTCAAAATATCTCCTGAAATGCACCAAATCACACAATTTTCCGCCATTTTGTTCCGCAGAGAACATGTCGCTCACTTACTTTTCCGAAAAAACCAAATACGTTGGACCCCCTGTGCTATGATGTCATATCTTTATTTTGACTCCACAAATGTCAATATGAATGATGGCAATGGTTGTTATCGTAAAACTTGATAACTTGAAAGATAGTCAGAAGGTTTACTTGAAATTTTCAACCTACATGTTTAATCAGCAGACTTTATTCTTATACAAAACACCTCAAGCAATTCTTTTGATTTTTTTTTCTTATTTGACCCCATTTTTTTCATTCATGGTCAAATATTTATATTTGTAATATCTAAAATTATAATGTCTTTGTCTTGTTTTATCTGAATTATGTTTTCAGTTTGGCAGACATGAAGTATAATGATTACCAGTTACTTCGATTTTAAAAGTAGTAAACATTTTTTGTAGACTTTTGCCTCGGTCAACTTTACTTTAATCCATTCCTCCATAAATACACATTTTTACACATGTTCGACCAGTGTAGATACAGGATCTGCACTGGTCGCATTTTGGTCAGAAATAACCCAAGGAATAAAAAAGCGAACATTTTAGATCCTGACCAGATGGCATGGATGTGTCAGCTGATCTGGATCTAAACTGTTCACCCATGCAATACAGGTGTAGCTGTGGAGGAAAGGGTTAATAGGTTGACAGTATCAAGTATAAACTGCCTGAGCACATTGTGCTTTTAGGCTTTTGCCTGAATAAATATTAATTGAACCAGAAACGACATCACATCAGCTATCAGACCACATTGTATTTTCCATGGTCAACAATTTGTGTATTTATATTTATTTATCATTGCTACCAGAAGCATATATGAGCAACACCTCAGAAGTGTGATCAGTTAATGTTTTTGAGGATAGTGCAAGATACAAAGGACTCCAATTTCAGAATCATCCCTCATTCTTTAAGTGCCCAGTGTATAGAACCACTACACCAGACATCTATTTAAAGTCTCATCCGGGGGATTATGTGTTTTCCGAACACAGCTTCTTGTTTCAACATTTTACTCCTTAGATTTCATTTTGTTACAATCATACATTGAACCTGAAAATGTAATGGTAATAACTGAAAAAGTAACATAACTGTAGGCATATCTTCTTGTGATATAGCTGACTTTACCTCATTTCCTGGATCACATTACACCAGTGGTTGAAAATAATATTTCAGTGCCAGACATTTTGAATTCACGAACTCGGGAACAATAATTCAAGGGGATTTTGAAACCTTGAAGATTCTTGCAGAACAGTGCATCATGGAGGAGGATGTTCATATAAGCCGCACAGCCTTTGGTGTGCAGAACAAGGTTTGTATCAGCACTTTACAGGGCCCTAGATCATAAAACTTAATCAGGAGATCAGTCTCAAATCTCAAGCATCCGTTTGGCTGAAATGGCGACTGGTTGAGATTTGAGACTGATCTCCAAACTTAGTTTTATGATCTTGGGCCCTGTTTTATATATGTATTTTATCGCATGTGCAAACAGTGTAGATCCACATTAGATAGCATATCAGTGCTGTCTTATTGATTTTACAGAAAAAAACGTAATAAATCAAAAGTGAAGAGTGCAGATCCTGATCAGATGTCATGGATGTGCAAGCTGATCTGGATCTAAACTGTTCATACATGGAATAACATATCCCATAGAGGGATAGTATAGGAAAAATCTTACTGTAAGAGTCTGATGTTGCATATGATATCCAGACTCTGCTTAGCAACAGTATTCTCCAGGAATGGACTTTTTCATCTTTGGTCATGTGTGTGATTCTTTTCCATGCATTTTAAATGATGAAAATTAAAAAAATTGAGAAAAAAATATGCAGTGATTTTCTTAGTAAATTAACACACTAAATGTTAACATGATTGCACCCTTTTTAGCTCACCTGAGCACGAAGTGGCGAGCTTTTGTGATTGCCTGATGTCCGTCGTCCGTCCGTGCGTCGTCAACTTTTTCTTCAAACGACTTCTTCTCCTGAACTCCTGGGCCAATCTTGCTGAAACTTGGCAGGAATGTTACTTGCATGAAGCTTTACCAAAATTGTTCAAATGGTTCCAGTCCATTGCCTATCTAGGACACAGAGGATAAAAATAGATTTTGAACATGAAATTTTTTAAAATCTTCTTCTCTGAAACCGTAAGGCCTAGAACTTTGCTATTTGGTGTGTAGCATCACCTAGTGGTCCTCTACCAAGATTGTTCAAATTATAGCCCTGGGGTCAAAATTGGCTCCGCCAGGGTGGGGTCATGTGTTTTCCTTATAAATATATAGCAAAAACTTAAAAAATCTTCTTCTCCAAAACCGCATGGCTAGAAGTTAGATATTTGGCATGAAACATTGTCTAATGGACCTCTAACAAAGTTGTTCAAATTATGGCCCTGGGGTCAAAATGTGCCCCGCCCCAGAGGTCATGGGTTTTCCTTATATCAATATATAGCAAAAACTTAAAAAATCTTCTTCTCTGAAACTGTAAGGCCGAGAACTTTGATATTTGGTGTATAGCATCACCTAGTGGTCCTCTACTAAGATTGTTAAAATTAAAGCCCTGGGTTCAAAATTTGCCCCGCCCCAGAGGTCATGGGTTTTCCTTATATCAATATATAGCAAAAACTTAAAAAATCTTCTTCTCCCAAACCGCAATGGCCAGAGGTTAGATATTTGGCATGAAACATTGCCTAATGGACCTCTAACAAAGTTGTTCAAATTATGGCCCTTGGGTAAAAATTTGCCCCGCCCCAGAGGTCATGGGTTTTCCTTATATCAGTATATAGCAAAAACTTAAAAAATCTTCTTTTCCGAAACCGCAATGGCCAGAGGTTAGATATTTAGCATGAAACATTGTCTAATAGACCTCTAACAAAATTGTTCAAATTATGGCCCTGGGGTCAAAATTTGCCCCGCCCCAGAGGTCATGGGTTTTCCTTATATCAATATATGCAAAAACTTAAAAAATCTTCTTCTCCGAAACCGCAATGGCCAGAGGTTAGATATTTGGCATGAAACATTGTCTAATGGACCTCTAACAAAGTTGTTCAAATTATGGCCCTGGGGTCAAAATATGCCCCGCCCCAGAGGTCATGGGTTTTCCTTATATCAATATATAGCAAAAACTTAAAAAATCTTCTTCTCCGAAACCGCAATGGCCAGAGGTTAGATATTTGGCATGAAACATTGTCTAATAGACCTCTAACAAAGTTGTTCAAATTATGGCCCTGGGGTCAAAATTTGCCCCGCCCCAGAGGTCATGGGTTTTCCTTATATCAATATATAGCAAAAACTTAAAAAATCTTCTTCTCCAAAACCGCAATGGCTAGAGGTTAGATATTTGGCATGAAACATTGTCTAATGGACCTCTAACAAAGTTGTTCAAATTATGGCCCTTGGGTCAAAATTGGCCCCGCCACAGGGGTCGCCCATTTTACATAGAATTATATAGGAAAAATCTTGTACAAGTCTTCTTCTCTAGAACCATAACACATAGAGCTTAGAATTTTTACATGTAACATCACTTTGTGGACCTTTACCACGTTTATACATATCATGACCCCAGGCTCGAATTGGCCCCACCCAGGGGCTTATCAATTTTTACATAGAGCTAAATAGTAAGAACTGAAGACATGAAGAATGTTTGCTAGTGTCAAACTACACCCCTTGTTCTCTGAAACTAATGCGGCTAGACCTTAGATATTTTGTGTTGAGTATTGTAAAGAGACCCTTTACCAGCATTATTTAAATGTTGGCCCTGGGGTAAAGCTGAAAGTACTTTTGTACTCAGGTGAGTGATACAGGGCCATCACGGCCCTCTTGTTATCTTTATGTTATTGCTAACCCTTTACTCCATAGATACACTTTTATTGCACAGGTGAACAGGGTAGATCCAGATCAGCTGGCACATTGGTGCAGTCTTATCAGGATCTACACTGTTCGCTTTTGGATTTATAAGGTTATTTCTGACCAATATGCAACAAGTGCAGATGTACCAGCTGATCTGGATCTACACTTGTCACATGTGATAAAATTCATATACCAGACGGTATATGAAGGTAATGGTTTACCCGTCATGTAACAAGATTTCTCCAGCTACCTACAAGTGAGGCAAGAATCACTGTAATACTTGATTAATAAACTCTCATTAGAGGATTAACTTGCAATTTGAAAATGACAAAATATTTTAGTTTGTAAAACAGCAGTGTGTTGAGTAAATGTACTGTGAATGCAGTATCATTCAGGGTTTAGCTAATTTTGTGGATTTCATTGGCAGTTGTTTGAAACTATAGTAACAATAAAATATAGAAAGGTAAAACTGATTTTGGGAAATCAAAATCAATTAATTTAAAAACTCAGAGAAATTTTTTGTTTTACTGAAAATGATGCAATGACATGCCTAAAAATTTAAATGCATATTACAGTAATCCTCTTGCCATATTACAGGTGTTTATTGTTGATATATGTCACCAGTGGACAGAGGGCCGGGTTCAGCTCGCCAAGCTAGAGATGGTCTGCTGTCTCACTCTACCAGGAGTGGCCACTGAAGCCTGCTTTATTGGAAAGCAAGGTATAAATGTTTTATCAAATTTTGCATGATTTTATATATATTATTTTCATACACTAAAAGATCCACATCTAAAGCTTGGTATTTGTTTTTGACTAAATTATTTCACTATCTTTTACTTGTTTAATAACCTTGGCTCAAGATTATAAAATAGCGATTAGAGACCAGTCTCAAATCTCAAGCATCTGATTGGCTGATATGGTAACCAGTTGCCAATATGATGCTTGAGTGGTAACCAGTTGCCAATATGATGCTTGAGTGGTAACCAGTTGCCAATATGATGCTTGAGTGGTAACCAGTTGCCAATATGATGCTTGAGTGGTAACCAGTTGCCAATATGATGCTTGAGCGGTAACCAGTTGCCAATATGATGCTTGAGATTTGAGATTGGTCTCCTGATTTAGCTTATGATCTTGGGCCCTGACATCACATCTTCTTATATGCCAGTTGCCAAGAGAAGATATAAAAATATATATGCTAGATGAACAGAAGTGCTGGAGATTTCTGTCCTGCAGGAAATCATTTGTTTTCTGTGTTCATTACAGTGGGTATGCTAGTCTCCCTGACTCAGCATGATGATCAGCATGAGTTTTACAGAGAACATGTGTTCCACTTTGACCTCAAAGGCTATCTCCATGGTGTACTTCTTTGTCTGAGTCGGGGGCCAAGGTCATTCTATCCAGTATATCTCCATGGTAACCAAGGGTCAAGTGAAGGTCAAGGACAGTCAGGATGGCATGTATATCTCAGAGATGGTAGAGATGGTATTCTCTGTGTGAGATTAAACCAGTGACAGATATTGTGGATGTCAAAGTTTACACCAAACATTTCAAGAAATTTATTAATCAGAAACAATATTTTTGTAAATGTAACTATGACATTGACCTTAAACAGTGCTTCTCCAGTCTGTAAATCCAGAAATGTTTTAGTAGTATATAACTACAGCAGTTGAACCATTACTCCATTGATATCCAATGTATGACCAGTGAATAACCAGATCACATAGCAAAACTGCAGTCTATCGGGATATACAGTTTTGCTTCTTGGTCAGAAATAACAGGCTGGTGTTGAATCTGATCGGAATACACCTGTTTGCAATCTGATCCCAAGGTTATAAAACTGAGCATAGAAACCAGTCTCAAATCTCAAGCATCTGATTGGCTGAAATGGCGACCAGTCACCATTTCAGGCAATCAGATGCTTGAGATTTGAGAATGGTTTCCATGCTCTGTTTTATAACCTTCAGCCCTGATCTGGTTCTACACTAGATCTGGATCTACACTGGTTGCACGTGGGTTATAAGCTGTATCCTAGGAGTGAAGGGGTAAATACAAGTGACTGCTAACACAGGTTTAACTGTAAACATATCCTTTGATGGAAATCCTGAATGTATTTTGTATTAAACTGTTTGAAGTGAAGAAAATATTTCTTCATAAGGTTGTCAATGTTTTTAAATGTTGTAATTGAATACTGTGATAATTTTATATCTTTTAGATGTTGGTTTACATTTTCAAAGAAAAAAACCTCTTTGTGTCGCCCTTTTGGAGAAAATGCAATACATTGAGATCGTTGTGCCCATCCTTTGGACTGTTCGTCACAAAAGCTAAATGATGGCTATAGTTTTGCTCTTTCTTAATATTTTTTCATTTCTTCAACATTCAAATTATATTGCTTATTACTTATGACAACACAGTCATGATGATGCAATTTTCTTTAAGTCAAGGTCACATTTGATGAAGATATGCCTCTTTTTGTACTTGGATTTCATCACTGAAAATTACCATTGGCTTTAACTTTGCAATTTCTTAATATTTCTTCATTAAACTTATCAATTATATTGATGATGCCAAAATTTTTAGATCAAGGTCATTCATGCCTCTTTATGTACTTAACTTTAATACAGTATTTAGTACTGATAAAGTACCCAAGGCAACACAAGTGTTCAACTGAACACCCATCTTGTTTACAAAATTATGGCTGTCTTGCATTGTTTTTGATTGTCATTTAATTATTCTAATATTTATTTTTTCTATTTTTATTAGTCTACTTACAAACCTGTTGAAGAAGTTTACATTATGTGATATTTTTTTGGCTTGACCACTTACATATTAATATTCCTGTTATTTGTGATAACATTTTCTATTTAACCCTTTCCTTTATATATATGCATTTATACGCTTGTGCGACCAGTGTAGATCCAGATCAGCTGGCACATCCATACTGTCTGATCAGGATCTGTACTGGTCGCTTTTTGGTCAGAAATAACCTAATAAATCAAATAGCGAACAGTGCAGATCCTGATCAGACGGCACGGATGTGCCTGCTGATCTGGATCTACACTGTTAGCCCATGCCATATAGATGTGTATATGGTGGAAAGGGTTCAAATGTTACTTTGCATCAATTTGAAAATACTATAGTTTGACTATTATTTTAAAATACCATATTTCGACATTATTTTTCAAACATTAAAAAGGCATTGACTTTCTTGTTTTAGTTTGTTTTTATAGGTATGTTTTTATGTGTACTATCTTGGCTTCTTTTGTCACATTTAGTTTAAAAGTTTATTGATTCAACAAAAGCACATGTAATACAAAAGACCATTAATAACAGTGTTGCAAATGGATGAGAGAACAAGTGTAATGCAAACAAGATTTGAACCAAGAAGCAAACAGAGTAGCTTGACACCAGACAATACAGATGTGCTGGCGTTTCTGGATCTACACAGGTAGCTCATGTTATTAAAGGCAAATCCGGTTAAATCCGGTGAACAAATAAGACACATTTGAGCATATTGTTTAGGAGGTTAGTCTTGTGCTTTGACAACAAAAAAAACTTCTATTTATATATCATGTACATTTCTTTTGAGATCTGTTGTTAACATCACTTATTAGACTATCTTATTGATATTGCAAGCCAACATCATTTTAAAATTGTGATATATGTTAATGATAAACTTCTGGCTGCTACTTGTACCTTTTTAACCCCTTACTCTATAGATATACATTCATTGCATGAGCAAACATTGTAGATCCAGATCACCCACATATATGTGCTGTCTGATCCAGATCTACACTGTTTGCTCTTTATTGATTAGGTTAATTCTGACCTAAATGCTACATTTTTCACTATTTATTTAAGTTTGCACTAAACATTTAAATAAAATATCATTTAAGCTTTATCTATTTATTCATTCATTCAAGGGCACCTGTTTTAGGTAATTCAATTACCAGTCCATGTTTGATATTTATCACGAGAGACTAAATGGGGTCGCACTTCCACAGTTTGTCAACTGGTACACTTAAATCTGGAGCAAATAAAATATGGGTAACAAATCAATATTTACAATGGTACATATGTGACACACTTCTGATATGGCATAATACATTCCTTGCAAAATTATTGCCCTTTGTCATATTTGTTAAATGTTGGTTTTACTAACATGGACAGTTTTGACCCAGGCTGTCCATCAACTTACAAAGTCTTGCGATTTCCGATTAGGAAGACCTGTGCCCAAAACTGAAACATGGATACTTGTCTCAAATTGCAGGAATCTGATAAGCTGACATGGATCCTTGTATCAATGACAGCCTGTCAGATGCTTGAGATTTGAGACAGATCTCCAATTTCAATGACTTATACTCTTATACCCTTTAGTGACCAACATTGCCATTATTTAACATGTCTCACTGGCCACCAGCAGTAGTTCTTTAGAAATTAAAAATTATTTTAAGTGAAATTGGAGATGGACTTAGTTAACACTTAACTCCATATATACCTGTTTTATGACATGGGCAACTGGTATAAATGAAGATCCAGATCAGATGGCAGACCCTTGCCTTCTAATCTGCATCTACACTGGTCGCTGCTTGGTCAGAAATTACCTAATGAACCTAAAGGCAGACAGTGTAGATCCTGCAGACAGCAGTTCCTGCTTGGGATAAAGGCCATATCCCATGGAGAAGAGTTTCACAACTTTGTTCTCATGAAGGGCAACAAACAATTGCTGATGACTAAGCCTCTGAACATTGTGCAACAGAAGAACAATTTAACCTACAGTCACCAAACTTACCACATATACCTAGTTGTTCTTCAGTTACTGATCAGAAACCAATTTTCAATGTAAGGCCCCTATGCCCTTAACTTTTGACCCTAAAACTTATAGTGATCTTCTGACCATAGGCAGTCTTTATCCCAGTTTGATCATAGGCAGTATTTATCCCAGTTTGATCGTAGGCAGTATTTATCCCAGTTTGATCATAGGCACTCTTTATCCCAGTTTGATCATAGGCATTCTATATCCCAGGTTTAGTGACCTCTGTGCCCAAGGTTATAAAACTGAGCATGGAAACCAGACAAATCTCAAGCATCTGATTGGCTGAAATGGCAATTGGTCGCCATTTCAGCCAATCAGATACTTGAGATTGAGACTGGTTTCCAATCACAGCTTATAACCTTCAGCGCTGGTTACTGATCAGAAACCAATTTTTCAACTTTACTGAAAAATTTTCAACTTTACAGTGACCTATGACCTTATGACACACAGGGGTCATCTGTTCAGAAGACCAACCTTTGTATCAAGTTTAGAGACATCAGTTTGATCTGTTCTTCGGTTATTGACTGGAAACCACCTAAGTTAACATTAGGACAGACAGACATGACATTATACATGTACTTTTGTTTTTCAGATGGGCATGTAAAAATTTGCTCCAAAACATTTATTAAACTATATTCATTTAATCATGATAAATGGAAATCATGTCAACATTTTGAATGAATCAAAGCTATTTTGTGCAAGTCTTTTAAGCATAAATATAAATTTACATCAAAGTTCATCGTTTTTTTCCTCTTTGTAATGTTTTTGCAGCTTTGTAAAAATAACAACAAAAAACAAATAAATTGAGTGCAAGTTTTATTGTGTAACAAAGCTCAAGTTGTTTCGAAGATGCAGCATATTGTGAACTTATTCTTTACAAACTGTGATGTACTGCCTGTACTGGTATGACAAGTTTCACTTCATTGCATTGCAGCTGTCGCTAACTTATATTCCAGTGCCCAAGGATATAAAACTGAGCATGGAAACCAGTCTCAAATCTCAAGGATCTGATTGGCTGAAATGGTGACTGGTCGCCATTTCAGCCAATCAGATACTTGAGATTTGAGACTGGTTTCCAATCTCAGCTTTATAACCTTCAGTCCAGGTTGTAGGCACAAAGCCATTATTAGCAACACTGAATGATAAAATGACATTTTACAGTGAACAAAAAAAAACAAATTTTCTCTCCGTGGATAATTGTCTGCTTATCAAGACTGCCATTCCTTTCTTATCAAGACTGCAAAGAGCAAAAATCTTGATTGGGAAGAAGATTGTACAGTGCAACAGCTCCCAGGTTCTGTTCAGGTCATAGCCATCGCGTTACCCTCCATATCCACCTGGAAAATATACATTCACTTAAAACAACCTACATTTGTACAAATTTATCTACCTTTTTTTATAATCTACAGCATGTGTATTCAAGAATATCTGCAAAGTGATACATTCTACAAAATATCACAGGCAGCTTTTTTTCAAAATAGTTTATATGTAATGTCTTTATCAAAAGTATTTTTCATGCAGCCTATAGTTTTCTGTCTCTTAGTCACTTTGAGCCACAAAAATTATATTACATGGCTATGTGAATAATAGATGCTCTTCATTGTTTTCTTCAGTGGCTAAATATTCCGCCCTGTATCAACACTTTTGGCTGCACTCTGAAGTCTGCATTTATTTTTTACTTAGTAAAAATGTTGCAATGTGAAATTCAACACAATAATTTTTGGTAACAATGTCAAAGGTCAAGGTCACATTGATCGCTGTCTAATCTCTACAGCCAATCTTTGGAACCACTGAATTATACTTCACATTACATATTATAACCCTAGCGCAGAGATGATTCCTTCATTTAATTCATTGAAAAGTTATTAGGTTACAGTTCAAGGTCACAGTGAACCTCTCCCCACTTCACAGTTTTTACTTTGAAATAATAGTTGTCATTCTTCATACAAGTGTAGACCTTGTGGTGATGCGGAATACAATATGTTATGAGGAAAGTACAAAAGAGATTGAATTGATAAAGCAAAGCCTTTTCTGCATTAGGTTAACGCTTTCCTCTAAATATATGCATTTAATTGCATGTGCAACCATGATGCATCCGCATCAGCCAGCATATCTGTGCTTTCTAATTAGGATCTGCAATGTTTAGTCAGAAATAAACAATACATAAAAAAAGAAAAAAAAGCAGATCCTGATCAGACAGCATGGCACACAATATATGTATCATGTGCCAAATGATCTGGATCTACACTGGTTGCACACACACAAAAATGAGTATTTATTGAGTAAAGGGTCAGCAATAAGTTACCTCCTCGGGAGAGTCTCTATCATCAATCATGTCAGTGTCCAGCTCATCATCATTGGTGTCACTTTCATCATCATCATCCTCACCATCGTCATCATCTTCATCTTCCTCCTCATCAAAATGCTACAATAGTGCAAGAAATACTGTCAGACTGCTTATGATGAAAACCTCAAATCTTCATTTTTAATCAACCAACATAATTCAAAAATGTTCGCTTCTCATCTTCGCTCAACCTTGATTTATATGTCTGAAGTTTGAGACCAATGTTGGACTAGCTTTAGCAGTCTGAGTATAATTTTTTAAAATATTTAAATATCTATTTACAAAATGTAACTTTTACCATTTCCTTTCAACAACCAACATGATTTTGTTAATGACGAAAATACATCTAGTGCTTTCTTACATATTTTATAGCATGTGTATGACATTTCTTCTTTCAAGAAACAGTTAATTAACTCTTATGGAATACCTCAGATTTAAACACATCTACTTTAAGTATGTCAAACTAGATCTATTACATGATCATGATATTAACTCTTTACTCCATAGATACACATTTATTGTGTGGGTGAATAGTGTAGATCCATATCTGCCAGCACATCAGTGTCATCTGATCAGGATCTACACTGTTTGCTTTTAGAGTCATTAAGTTATTTCTGACCAGTATGAAACAAATTCAGAACCAGATAAGGTCCCAAGGTTATAAAGCTGAGATTGGAAACCAGTCTCAAATCTCAAGCATCTGATTGGCTGAAATGGCGACTGGTCGCCATTTCAGCCAATCAGATGCTTGAGATTTGAGACTGGTTTCCATGCTCAGTTTTATAACCTCCAACCAAGATGTCACAGATGTGGGAGCTGATCTGGATCTACACTTGTCACACATGCATTCAAACACATATATAATTATGGAGCAAAGGGATTAGAAGTACATGTAACTGGAGGGACATCACAATCATGTATGCATAAAAAATAATGATATCAAAACAACAATTTCAGCGGCTCTATTTGCAATCACTGAACATAAACTAATAGGCCAGCCTAAAACAGCTAAATTTACCTCTGATGCTGTCTTTCCAATTGGAACAATGTGTTCATCCTTTTTGGAAATACTGTCAATCTAAAATGAAAGTTGAATTAGGAAATTAAATGAAAATAAAGGCACAAAAAGAAACAAAATCTGTAACATTTTACTCCTCCTATGTACAGGTTTTATCACATGTGCAAAGAGTTCAGTTTGATCACGATCTACACTATCTGCTATTTTGTCATAATCTAATGAAGCAAAAAGTGAACGAAGTGATCCTGATCAGACAGCATGGATGAACACTTCAGGAAATTTTATTGTTGATCATTAGCATAATGGTAATGCGGTATTTTGCAGAATGCAAAATGTATAAAATGGTGTGTTTAATTCATTTTAATAAAAGAAACAAAGGTTTGTAAGGTTGACTGACATTTTAATGTTCTACAGCTTTTTGTTACTGGGATATTTGCAGATTATGAGTATAAAACAAATAAGTCTTAATGGGCATATTTGGTGATATGATAAATGTGTGGTTTTCACTGAGAATGAATATGGCCTATATAACGGAACAGTTTGTCGCTAGACAATCCAAGACAGTTAAAATTCAGCAAAGCATAGGAGCATTTCCCAGACATTTAACACTGTTCTACATTGTTTTAAATGTTTTATTTCCAAGTAAATGAATATGTAATTGGTGATCATCGTCAATTAATAAAAGTGTGTTGTTGCTTTTTCAAATGAAAATGAGTATGACATATATAATTTGCCAATTCAACGCTAGTTATAACTTATAGCCGCACAACCTGGGACAGAACCAATGACAATCTTTAGGTATCCGAAAAATTGAAGGTAGAAGCGACAACATGAGAAACGACATGCTTTATTAATACAAGTATTATGATTTACTCATGTCCTCTCAAATGCTGATATTAATAAAGGTTTTTAACACCTTCTAAACTTGTTGCCAACCTCTGTTCAAGCACATAGGCAAGTGATAAGGTGTCAATTAGTCATAGCAAAATTTGAAATGAAGCAATTAACAGTAAATGGGTAGTGTTTAAACTTGTTCCACATTGTGATTGTTAGTTCCTAAACTAAAAATAAATTATGTAAAGAAAATACGCTATCATTACATTTTTTAGAAAAAACAAAAATGAATTTATATTAGATCATTATGGTGCTGTATATACCCGGTCTAAATCGGAATGGTGCCACAAACACCCATGCTAAATAGCCAGATTTATGGGGTTACCTCCAATGTGGAGAGATGATGTATACAATTTTTCAGGAATAAATATCCTAAGCCCCTACATCTATGTATTGGCAGCACTCCAACTCTTTAAAAAAGCATGATTTTTTCTCGAAAGGAGTTTGATAAGCCCTGAAGTAAAGTTACTATTTGGGGAAAACTGCATGATTTTAAAGGAAAGGCGCAAAAAAGGCCCCTATTAACGAAGGAAAAAGTCCTGTCTTAAACAATAAAATCAGTGAAGTAGTTCCCCAGATGGGGGCGAACCAACCACCCCCAGCGGGACACCCATCCAGGCATTGACCGAGTAAACCGTTCCTTAACTAGTTTTGACAGTCGGTACACTTCAACTTCGTCGCTGAAAAGCTAGCTCAACAGCGAGGCTGTTGGAAGTAACCTTATGCTGCCGGCACTACACTCTCCCCTCCTTTATCTTTCGGAGCTTAGGCATCAACTGCACAGACCCTTAGACTGCAGTTTCTAGCCTACTCCCGCTCCGAAACAACCACATGGGCTCGTCAAGCACACACTTCTGACACCAGTGAAGTAGTTCCCCAGATGGGGGCGAACCAACCACCCCCAGCTGGACACCCATCCAGGCATTGACCGAGCAAACCGTTGCTTAACTAGTTTTGACAGTCGGTACACTTCAACTTCGTCGCTGAAAAGCTAGCTCAACAGCGAGGCTGTTGGAAGTGACCTTATGCTGCCAGCACTACATCAGGTTAAATTGTGCAGCCTTACATCAGCAAATATGGTAACCACAAGGTATTAAAGTAACTGAAAAAAATTCATCAGTCAGTTAGACTGTTCAAAGCCCCAACAAGTTTCTTCACTTCAAGTCTGAAAAATTTTTAATTTGCGAGTCTAATTCCCGACAGAATTAGAGGTTCCTAGTCAAATAGCCCCAAAGTCGAATAGCCCCCAAGTCAAAATGTCCCCATTTTGGTCAAATAGCCCCCACACTTTTGGTCAAAACGCCCCCACTGAGGAAAAAATGGTCAAATAGCCCCCAGTTTGGTCAAATAGTCCCCATTTTGGTCAAATAGCCCCCACTTTAGTAAAATAGCCCCCACTGTTATTTTTTGTGTTTAATCGGGATATTCATGTTTTTGTCAGTATTCTTGTTTTCTCTTTTTACATTTATATGGAAGATAAGCGCTATATTTTTACTTATTAAGATACTATATGTTTATATATATTTCTAATTTGAAATATTATTTCAGACATATTAATAATGTTACATTGATACAATTTATATAGATTTAAAATGTAATTATAAAAATGGTACAACTTTAATTTTCACATTTAATTATCACATTGTGCGAGCATCTTTGAAGAAATACTAATGTGGGTTCCTCTTCTTTTCCGCTGTGTGGGGAGGGTGCGTTTTGTGAGTGTGGTGATTCCTGATATGCATATTTCACTTCTTGTTTTTTCTACTAGGGTTAACAATGATTTCAAACAAACTATCATGTGTCACCTATTTAGTGGGTGACATAGGTGTCAAAGCCAATAACTTTGAATTTGTTTCCTGCAAAAGCAACAAAATGTTTTAAAAAATCATAAGAAAGAAATTTTAAAAAGTAACTTTCATCATTATTTTGTAAAAGTGAATTATATCATATTATTAATTAATATGACTCTACTTTTTCTGCAAAGTCTAAATCAATTTTTTTCTGTGGTTGCTATGATTAATATTATAATAATAATTATTATTATTATTATTACTACATGTATTTACAGTGTTTTTCTTTACCCTTTATAGTGCATTTCCCTCTCAAAATTTCTTCAATATCATTAAGTGTTCTCCAGAAGTTAACTGTATCTCAGAATTTTTTCATTCCCCTTTTCATAATGATATATTTGGTTTATGATATGATCTTTTTTGAGAATAACAAATTTAACAAAACGTTTGATTACACATTCTAAACAAGCATAAATTTTAATGTTTGTGCAAAATACTAGTATGCCAGTTCAGTAAATTTGACACTGTCCAGAGCCATAGATTAAGATACGAAAATTATTGTGACATCATTATTTATACGGGGAAAGCCAAGCAAAGCGCCCGAAGGGCGCTTTGCGGGCTTTGCCCGCCTATAGGTAATGCGTATGCAGCGTGTAATTTTTGAAAATGGTCGATTTCAAAAATGAAAATATATACCCGTCCGACCAAATTTTCGGTTCCCAATTCATGGCGCCATATTGAATATTGAACTTCGGGATACTTCCGGTATCGCTAAAGGTGTAAGACCTGTAAATAGACTTCCCTATATAAACTATAGTAAACATGACATGTTTCAAAAGGCTGGCAATCATAGCTGGTACCATTTTAATAAGGGCTAACTTACATGCTTTTAATTTGATACATGACCCCTACTTTTCTTGCTGGAAATGGACAGTAGAAACAATTAGCTTTAAAATTTAAAGCTAATTGTTTCTACTGTCCATTTCCAGCAAGAAAAGTAGGGGTCATGTATCAATTAACAGAGATTTGACACCTTGAAACCGGTGGTCTGTTTTTTTCACTTCTGTGTGAACTTCAAAACTGTTTTACATATGCCGTCCTAAAACCAGGGCCTTTTTTCATATACTGCATTTCCAAACATAAATTTGCTATCAGTGTGTCAGTAAAAGCATCTCATTTACTTAACATGTTCCTTTCAGGCCATACTAGCCATTTAATGCCCCCAAAAGGCAAAAAAATTGGGACTATTTAGTGTCAGCCATTGTCTGACTAGCCCGAGTAGGAAGATCCGGTGGACTATTTACAAGTAATTAGCCTATAAGAAAACTTGTGTTTTTCAATATCTTATATTTTCTGTTTTTATTCAATAATATGATGTTTGCAATATATCTACCAAGTTTCAGCATTCAGTTAGCAAAAATGAACTCAATATGAGGAATTTTCCAACACCACCTATTCTGGTACGCGTTTGCGGCCAAGCGCCTAAACCTAAGAATTCATTTCTTTCTAATAAAAATTGAAAAACATCAAATTTCTCAAAAACATGGTTATGAATAATAGTAAAACATCTCAACTAATAAAAGCAACTCACTTTTTGAGCTGACACATGCAAAATGGCCCACACAGGGTATCAATTGTGGCATTTTTAAGGCAAAAACAGTTAAAAAAGGCCCCAAACCTAATTAAAACCTAAGTTTGCCTCCTGTAACACAGTTATACTGATTTTTGACTTTCAAATTTGCTTAAAATTGGTCAGCACACAATTTTAGTGGAAAATAACATTGCAGACAATATAAATATTCAAATTCTGCCCTCCACTTGTACTTCTTATAGGTGTAAGACCTGTAAATAGACTTCCCTATATAAACTATAGTAAACATGACATGTTTCAAAAGGCTGGCAATCATAGCTGGTACCATTTTAATAAGGGCTAACTTACATGCTTTTAAAGCTAATTGTTTCTACTGTCCATTTCCAGCAAGAAAAGTAGGGGTCATGTATCAATTAACAGAGATTTGACACCTTGAAACCGGTGGTCTGTTTTTTTCACTTCTGTGTGAACTTCAAAACTGTTTTACATATGCCGTCCTAAAACCAGGGCCTTTTTTCATATACTGCATTTCCAAACATAAATTTGCTATCAGTGTGTCAGTAAAAGCATCTCATTTACTTAACATGTTCCTTTCAGGCCATACTAGCCATTTAATGCCCCCAAAAGGCAAAAAAATTGGGACTATTTAGTGTCAGCCATTGTCTGACTAGCCCGAGTAGGAAGATCCGGTGGACTATTTACAAGTAATTAGCCTAAAGAACGGAGAACGAACATTACGTCAATGTTTAAAACACAGATCGCGGTCCAAGTTTTAGACTCGCGCTCAGTTGACCAAAATAAAAAGACGACAGTCGACTAAATTTAAGAAATTGACCGTGAAGAAAATTAAGGACTTGTCAAATATACAAATATCTATGGAATCTTTAAGAATTTAATGTTATTTCAATTCTAAAAGATCCTTATGACTATTTTTTATTGAACGTCACTGTTTTACCACAACAGTCCAATAGCATTGTGTGCAACAAGGTAACACAAAACTGTCTGTCACTATGTTTGAAGTCTTTGAATAAAAAACTCTTATTCAAGGGAAAATAGTGTAATTATATTTAAGATGAAAAATTGTCTGTCTAATTGTAAAAACTTTCATGCAGTTTTTAATCATTGGCTGCAACTTTTATTCATTTGTAAGGCAATAGATGTAGGTGTAACCATGCAGTTCATTGCATAACTTAGTTGTTTAAAAACTGGGAAAAATATTTTACAAAAGTTTGGCATGTTTGGGAAGAGAGCAGGCAGACATGTTTACTTCTCATTTTAATATGAGACATCTGCACTGCAATTAGTAATTATTTTCAACAGTCAAATTGCCAAAAAGTGGTCCACTGGCCATTTACTCCTAATAAAAATTCAAATCTAGCCTTATTTGTGTGTAAGTGGGGTAGGGAGAGGGGGGGGGTGGGGGTGGAGAGAGAGTAGACTCAACCAGGATTGGAACCTCGGACCTCAGGCTTACCATGTGGACGCTCTAAATTGAGCTACAAAGTCTGCATATGTTTGGGTCGAATAAACCAGCCACATGCTTCACCCAAAGTAGATCCAAAGATAATTTGCCCTGTCAACAATGTAAATGTGGCAGATTTGAGTTGTAAAGAATACCCTTAACCAGCATTTGAATGTCGGATCTCCGGCTTACTGTGCTGACGCTCTTCCAATTGAGCTAATAGCATGCTGGTATGAAATCTACTATATTTCTTTAAAGCAGTAATTTTTGCAATACACAGAGCTCAAAATTATTTTATTCAAGTGATTCTGAGAATGTTTTCTCATAAATCATATCAGCAAAATTAAAAATGGCTCTAAGAATTGCATTTTGTTGTTGTTTCTTTTCAACATATACAATACAATATGGTACAATGTAATGTTTGATGATGCCCATGTAAAGCACACAAGAAAATCTTGATACAAAGGATCATTAATCTAACTGTGATAGCATCATAATATCATGTATGTATTTGTGAGTATATTGCAAAATAATTCAATAATCATTAAATCTTTACCTTAAAATAATTTTGATAAATTATTGCAATAAAAAGAAGTAATGAAATTGTAATTTAATGAAAACATTTCTATAAAAAATCAAAATAATTGAACCCAGGTCTGGGTTTGGGCGAATACCCAAGCGAAAAAAGGAGCTAAATGATTATTTGCAGTTTTGGGGTGAAATGAGTAGCCTTGAGGAAAGCTTGAAACTCAAACCTCCAGTTGACACACTGACACTATACCAATAGAGCTTCAGAGGTCACCATATTTGAATACAATGTAAAACCTTACCAGTTTTTATGCCCATTAACCAATTATGACGATATAAATGGTAACATTTCCTATGTCTACTACTTAATCAGATGTATCTCTGCAGTTCTTTGGCTTTCCCCGTTAAATAGGTAGCACCTATAGTTCATATTATTATTATGTATGATTATTAAGTAAGTATGTGTGTGCTAATATTTCGGAGTGCCACAATCACATACATTCCCAACCCTTCTACAACAGTTTAAAGCTTTACCCTAACCCTATTTTGTTGGTTATTTCATAGAAGTGTATATTTAGTTCTTAAAAAAGACGTAATACACAACCAAAACAAGCTCACACTGTATGCAAATATATGATTAAAAATATTTAAAACATAAATATGCATAAACCTATTCCGAATAGACTAGTTTTAAAAATATGTCAGTAAATAACCAATATTCAGATTTACCCAGTTTTGGTATTCGTCTTCCAGTTCTGATAATTCATTTTCATCATCGCAAGGTTTATCAACCGTAAACCACAAAGGATCCGTGGCTGAAGGAATTAATTTTGGAAAGATGGACGCTGACATTTTAACATAGCTTTAAGACATTTTTTTCGCATTTCGATCTATTTACATATTCAAATTTTGTTACGAAGCTAATTATTTATTTTTTATAAAAATACAATATAACATTTTTATCCAAATTATATAATGTGGAATTAAAATTAAATACGAATATTTCGCGTAATTAGCTAATGTTTACTTCCGGTGAAAACAAATGCACGTGTTAAAAGTCGATTTATTGCAACAATGAGTGACAGAAATCGGAACAAATTGCCCAGTAATTTACCACAGTTACAAAATCTCATCAAAAGAGATCCGGGATCATATCGAGATGAAGTATGTGTTTACAGTATCCACCTTGTTGGTCTTGCAATTCATACAGAAGTCATAGTCCAATAAATATGACGTCGTAAATGCTTATTTATCTTTTTTTTTTATTTTATGGCAATTACGACGTCATATCGCCAAACGCAGTTTTCCTGTCGCATGTTCCGACAGATTTTCAGTCGGGACAATTATCTAAGTTATCTGCAAATTTACAACATGACAGGCCTAAATATAGCAATATTTCATTAATAGAATTAGGGACATCCTGGACCAGCAGACAACCCGGACCAGACAACCGGGACCATATTTAGGCACATCCCGGACCATGTATAAGGACATCCCGGACCATTTTTGAGGATATCCTGGACCACATTAAGAATAGAGGGGACAAAAAAAATACTAAAAATTATGTTTATTGAATAAATCATATTGTTGTTGTTGTTTTATTTCCATCTTAAGCGAGTGTTTATTAATGCTTAATGCTGACATTAACAGAAATCATTTTAACAATATCAATATGGCCCTGATATGAAAAAAAGTTTTAATAAATATATATCCTTTCAAAATGCCTTATTCCATTTCAGTATTTAACAGAAGTGTTTTCCTCTTACTAGGTAACTAATACAGTTCATTGTTATTCAATGTGTAACACTCAAAATTACAAAGGAAAGAGATTTCAATAATTTGTATTTGCTTTTCACACCAATTAAAGAAGTCACTCAATGAGTTCATTCCATTCAAATTAATTAAGGCATCGCCACAGTCCTCCCAATCCTATTCATCGATAAAACAAAAATCATCAAATCTCGGTAATGACAAAATGCCATTCAATGAAACTTTGCACAAATGAAGGTTACTAATGTATCTTTATTTTGCATACAGTAAGACAAAATAGAAAAGTGAAGAAACAAAGCTAGACCTAAAAATTCCTTGAATTCTATTTACATAAATTCACAAAAACTAGGCGATGCAGAACATAACTTTAAATTCCCTCGTGAGCGCAATGATACTGACAAGAAAATGTTGTGTACTTTGTATTAAACGTTCAACTATTAAAATAGAAATCAGTGATTGTCATCTGTTTACGCGACCAGGAAATTGAAGGTCAAACAAACTTTTACTAATATCTCATAAAGTTTACATAAGTAAATCATGAGGACACAATAAATTGTGGTCAGTATCATATTACTCATGTGGGCGTTTAAAATGATGTATTTTGTTCTTTAGTTTTTGTGAATTTATGTAAATAGAAGTTGAGGGAATTTTTAGATCTCGCTATTTTTCTTTACTTTTCTAGTATGTCTTACCATCTGTAAAATAAAGATACATTAATAACATACACTTGTGCAAAGTTTCATTTAACAGCATTTTGCCGTTATTGAGATTTTGATAATTTTCTTTTTATCGATGAATAAAATTGGGAGGAGTGTGGCAGGCCCTTAACTAATTTTATTATTCACTCAAAAAAATAAATGAGTTAATTACCAATTTGATTAAAAAACAAAGGGTAGTTAATGTCAACAGTTTGATTTATCCAAGCCTTGATTTTGCTTTAAATCCGAGGAGGAAAAAACTCATCCTCACAACTTCTTCAGCTTAAAAACTGGAAAGTAATGCCTGCTAATCCTTGTATTCACTGCGGCAAAGGTGTGTTTTCTAAACAAGTTAGATATACCCCTTAAATTATCTTCAAACCACTACAATTTGTGAAAATAGCATTGTCCCATTTGTTATAAAGATGGTCCAAGTTGTCTCATAATGTGGTCCGGGATGTCCTGAAATATGGTCCGGGTTGTCTGGTCCGGGATGTCCGTATACCCATTAATATTACTCTTATTCTTGCTTCAGAAACAAAAATTACTTACATTATCCAGTTATAAACTATGATAATCCATTTTAATTTCCACCACAGTATTTTTGTATATGCGGCTCTCAGCCGTGTAGACATTGCTCGATTCTGATTGGCTCATGCAAATCATGCAACTGCCTCATGTTATACAGTACTAATTGGACGAATTACAAATAAATAAATGTTTTTTATAATATACGAGGGTCATTCATAAAGTTTCCAGACTCTGGCTGTAAAAATCTTATTATTGTTTATATTGCGTAGAAACTTGATCAATATGTGAAGAAAAGTATAACAAATTTAGTGTATTTGTTATTTTTTTATATATATTTCAACCCTACTCCATCCTATCTGTTGCTATGGTTATCACACTAACGCGTCACGGAGCAGTTTGACGCAACGTAATTATAGCAAATGTTTCTTGTTATACCGACTTCATTAAAATCGTGAATATGCTTATTAGCGCGCTAAAAATCGGCATGACGTTACGTCATCTATCTGACGTCAATTATGCAAAGTTTGACGGTTCTATGATAAACAACCAGTTCAAACTTCATGATGAACGCCGACGGGTTGAATAGTGCTGCAACACACTTGACGCCAACGTCAAAATCCACGGAGCAACGAGCAATTATTAAACATTGCGTAAAAGTGGGGATGACGCCAATGGACACATTAAAGTTTTTGAAAAGTGACAAAACAGCAAAAGTGACTCGCACTATTGTTTTTGATTGGCACAAGCGATTCAGCGAAGGTGATGAAGACGTCAATGACAGGAAATGTTCGGGTCGTCCTTCTGTTAGCCGGAAAATAAACGATCGAATAAGAGACATTCTGAGAAGTGATCGGCGGAGAACAGTACAAGAAATAGCGGAAATGACTGATGTTAGCATGGGCAAGGCTTACAATATTGTAACGAATGATCTTAACTAGCTAAAGGTGTGTGCACGATGGGTCCCACGACTACTTAGCGACGAAGATAAACGACGACGAGTTGCGGCATCCGAAGCGTTTTTGAAACGTTTCGAGAGACAAGGACAACGCTTCTTAGACAGAATTATTACAGTTGATGAAACATGGTTGTCTCATTTCTACCTGGTACGGCGATGTGTTCACTAAATGGATACACAGACACAGGAAATGCGTAGCGCTACACGGCGAGTATTTTGAAAAACATTAACTCAGTTGACGTTAGTAGCGTTAAATTGACGTTGTTATCTGCTCCGTGGCGCTCTACCTTGTTCTATGTAAATTATTGTAAAGAAGTGAAATGTGACTGTATTTTTTTCGAAACTTTGTATTTAAAATACATATGTATTAATCATCATGTGTGCGTTTTCTTATTATAATATCTTTACAACTCTATGAATTATAGCAACAGTCCGGAAACTTTATGAATGACCCTCGTAAATCATACTTCCCCATAAAATCGGACAGCAATATATATTTTCTTGATAATTAAAGTTTGCTTACAATAGTTTGATTGTTTTTCTTACTGTTTAAAGGACATTACCTGACTATTGAAAATATTATTTTCGTCTACTTCCCCATAAAATTGGACAGCAGTATATATTTTCTTGATAATTGAAGTTAGCTTACAATAGTTTGATTGTTTTTCTTACTGTTTAAAGGACATTACCTGACTAATGAAAATATTATTTTCGTCTACGAAATTTTTACGCAACTGTCAATCGGGAATATGTTAAGTGAAAGTTCTGCATACACAGTACTTGTCAATGAATATAATGTCTTACCAGATTTAATTCATGTTTACCGATGATTTGATGCTAAAAGGTGAATTTTGTTATATATTTTCAGTGTTTAATCATTTAAAGCTGAGATTATGACTTTCTGTAAACATTTCGTTATAACTAAATAATGCGACATGTTTTTGATGCATCGCGTTTAGAGGTAATGCTTGCCAATAAATGAAGAATATAAAATGCCAAAATATTAAATGTTAAAGGTTAAAGAAGCATGCATTCCTCTAAATATTTGGAGTAACAGAAGTCAGTACAAATTATCTGATAATCAGAAGCCTCTTTTGATAATGCTGTTCATGATAGTATGGCGCACGAAACGTTCAAAATATAATGGAGGTGCACCTCCAAAAAAATTACAGGTGCATCTGTAAATTTAAGTGTACTGTTTGGGTGACAACAAATAAAAATACATTGTACAACATAAAACGGTGTAGTGAAAACATATCCAATGTTACAAGTTCATTTGCCGGCCAATTATCAAGGATCTGAAAAATTGCTGATCCAATTTTTTATTAATTAACAATGTATAAACCAAAAATGAGCATGACAATTTCATTTTCCGGCTGTATATAGCAGATCCGAAACAATGAGGATCAAATTTTATAATATATCAACATTGTACAAACCAATAATTATGAAGTTTGATAAGTTCATTTGCTGGCCTTGTATTGCAGATCCAAAAACATCGCTGATCCAATTTTATATTAAATCAACATTGTACAAAGTAATGATCAGTATGACACGTTCATTTGCTGGCCGTATATTGCGGATCTGTTTATATCACAGTTTGAAGGTATGAACCCTGCAAACTGCAATATTGGAGTTCTACTGTATTTACTTAATATATATTTTTTTTCAGTTTCTTCAACAGTACAGGCACTATCAGTCCAACTTGCAGATATTTCAGCTGAAACCTTCACAGTTCTCACAAACATTAGATGAACTGCTTATATTCTTAGCACAGGTAACATTTTATTTGAAAAAAAAGCTCTTGGCTCACATGTACACACTTCTCTCTTTATCTCATATTCAAAAATTCATGGGAGGATCTAAAGGAGTTAAATTGGGTTGCTAGAATTCCCATTTTGGGCAGCAATTTTTTAATTTTTATTGGTTATTTTTGTCAGAAAATTGAAAGTTATCATGTAACTACCCCAAGACTGCCCCAATCAAATATTTAATATTTAAAGAATGTATTATATGAATGTCATATATTTTCTAATTACCTTAAACTAATACACTGTAATTCATTAATGGCTATTTTTCATTGCCAGTAAAAGTAGCACATGCTCCATCATTTTGTGTAGGGGGTGGGGTACAAGATTGAAGTATTGTAATGATGTTTTACCTGTTTGTAGGTGGCCCACTGCTACCCAGAAGAAATGAAGGACTTTCCTCAAACTCTACGAGATGTACTTCAGAGACACTCGTCTACCCTGGACAGGACCATGAGAATGGTACAGCAACAACATTTACAGACCATCTTCAATTTCAGTTTATTAACCCTTTCATCCATATGTACTCATTTTATCACATGTGCTGCCAGTGTAGATCCAGATTATCAAGCACATTGTCCGATCAGGATCTTCTCTGTTCGCTTTTTGGTCTGAAAAAACATAATAAATCAAAAGCGAACAGTGTTGATCCTGATCAGACGACAGGAATGTGCCATCTGATCTGGACCTAAACTGTTTGCCCATACAGCAGTGGTATATCTGTGGGGTAAAGGGATAAGTTTTAATTGGTGAAACAAGTTCTTATAAAATCTATGATTGCGAAGCTTCCTTTGTGGGTGTCCTGCTCAGACATAATATCATTACAGACAATGTTTAAAAGGCTAATACTATGTCTGTGTGGGTCTTTAATGTTACTATCTAAGAAGGGTTAAAAAATAATTTAAAATTATAATTATCTGTCATCACATTTAATAATGGTCTAATGTCCTAGTTATAGAAAAAATAGTGTTATTGCATAAACTTATAAAGTTACTCATCATTAACTTTAACCCTTCACTCCATAAATATGCATTTTAACATGTGTGACCAGTGTAGATCCAGATCAGCAGGCATATCTGTTCCATCTGATCAGGATCTACAGTGTTTGATTTGGTTCAGAATAAAGCTAAATAATAAAAAAGCAAACAGTGTAGATCCTTGATTCACACTCTACACCCACGCCATAAAGGGGTAAAGGAAAGGATTAGAAGTATACATACCAAATATTATATATGATATTATACATTTATATAAAAATACAATGTGTTTTGGAATCCTGTGCATTCTGTATGTTATTGCAATAGCCCTTTTTAAAAAACATTTCCTATATTTGATTGTAGACATTGTGTAAAGCGCTTATCTTGCTTCGGAACAAAGGGCTGATTCCTGCCACCACAGTTCTAGAGTTATTCTTTGAGATGTTTAGATGTCAGGACAAACTTCTTCGCAAAACACTGTATACATACATCGTTAATGACATCAAAAATGTCAACCAAAACCACAAAAATGCTAAACTCAACACAGTAAGTGATGATTATTATTTTATCTCTTATATTAATAAATTATTATTAATTACCATTATCTTTAGTATATTTATCTGCCCTTGAATTTGGAGGAATTGGCATTGTCTGTCCTTCCATCACACTTCTTTTGTCTAGTACCATGCCTTAGTACTGGCTAGTCAGATTTGTTTGAAACTTAGCGAGTAGAAATTTATGAATATGGAAATCATCCATATCAAATGCTATCAAAATCCATCATTGTATAGAAGAGTTATGGACCTTTGTAACATAATATTTTTAGTCATTTTTTGTAGAGAAAATCCATCCTGTGCCATATCTTGATATTGGTTGGAGATATTTCATTTATTTAAACAGTGCATTTGCAAATTCTAAGTGTTTAAACTTACATAATTATAATGAAAAATGTAGGAATTAAAATATCTGTGATTCAAGCAAGTCTTTGACAGTCTTTATCTACTGCTACTAATTTATACGATATTAATTAACTGCTGGTATTTGTGGATTTCATACGCAGTTTTAACCCCAAATTTTGGAAAAGAAGAAATATTTTTTCTATGCAAAGGTGATTTTACAGATCAAGAATTGAAGAACGAACAAAATTGTAATTTACAGAAAACCACAAAATATTTTTTGCCTATGTATACACAGAGATCTCCTGGTGTTAATGGATGGTGTTTGTTTCTGTGATTTTCAGACTCTTCAGAACTTCATGTACACAATGCTGAAAGATAACAACCCAGTTGCTGCCAAAATGTCACTGGTATGTAGTGCTTTCTTCATTGTTTGTCTTGATTTTCAATAAAATGTATTACCATATACTTTTTGTGCTGATATAAAATAATGAATCAGTCGCAACTGCAATGAAATATTAGATTTTTTTTAACTTAGGATATAAAACAAAGTGAAATAAAGTGACGGTGATGAAGTGTGATGTCACATCATCATTTATTTAACCATGTACTCCAAATATATGCATTATATTCCCTGTGCGACCAGTGCAGATCCATGTCAGCCAGCATAACTGTGCCATCTGATCTGGATCTACACAAGTCACATCTTGCTTAGAAACAACCGAACAAATCTAAAAGCAAAAAGTGTACATCCTGTTCAAAGTGTAAATGATTTATA
Organism: Corbicula japonica; assembly: GCA_038501625.1. Classification (NCBI taxonomy): domain Eukaryota; kingdom Metazoa; phylum Mollusca; class Bivalvia; order Venerida; family Cyrenidae; genus Corbicula; species Corbicula japonica. The sequence continues at coordinate 980,152 of JAZAYU010000173.1, forward strand.
ACTCATTAATAATTAGTGTGATGGTGTGATTAATTAGTCTGATTTATTGTGTTGCACAAGCAGGTAGACACATAATGAATCTTATAGTCCGGCAGTGATGGCGTTTGGTAGTCCCCAACTTTAACACGAAACTTCATGTTGCCTATTTCTTTAAAGTTCTTGTATTATTCACTTAATACTTGGAATGTATCATCTGCATGAACAAGACCACCAGTGACAACAGAATTATAACTCCTTGTTTCAGTGGATTGTATTAAAACAATTTTTATTGACAGGATGTGATGATAGAGTTATACAGGAGAAATATATGGAAGGATGCCAAAACTGTGAATGTGATAACCACAGCCTGCTTCTCCAAGGTCACCAAGGTAACTCTCCAGCTGTCAGAACATTTATCGTACAACTTCATGGCATACTTATTTCAAATAGTTCACAACAAAACAGACAATCAAATAATGGGCTTAATAACAGGATTGTAGTACATGTAGTTTGGGGTGATTTATACCATAACATATACAATTGCTTATGGCAATATCACCAGTGAAAATGTTAGTATTAATATTCACATGATGAAACAATTACCAATATTTCAGGCAAACATATCTTTATATATTCCACTTTCAAGAGCAGTAGTAGTGTATTTGTGTCATCTGTCCTTTTGTAAACCTTTTTTGTTTAATAAAATACTGATTTGAAGATGAAGAAGGGTTTGACCTGGAGTCACAAAGGTCTGAACTACAGAAATCAAACTTGGTAGAGAGATAGATCTAGGGGAATAGATGAACTCTCAGTAGGTCCTTCTATGAAAAATTGGTTTTCAAATTAAAACTTAATAGTTTCCAAACTTGCTACATGTACATGTATATACATTGCTAATGGTAAGTAGTTGAAACTAATGATTTTGGACAGTATGCTTAAAGATCAAGATCAGCCAGCTAATTGTGAGCCTCGCCCTGTACATTTTTCACTATTTTGCCATATAAATGCTTGCTGAGGAAGACAGTGCATGTTTTAAATACAGCAAGTCATTAAACACACTTAAAAATCAAAAGTATTACAGAGGATGTGTCACTGAAGTGTGGAAATTTAGCCACATAAATAGCATCAAGAAACATAACTAAAGACATTCTTGTATGCTGTGGGATGGTGATGATGAACAGATGACAACAACAATTCACAGAGTTTTAACTTTATCATCGTTTTTTTTTTAATTTTATAATAACAAGATAAAACAGGTTTTACTTAATTAATCTTATTAAGATCCTGGAGTGTTATTTTCTGTGCACAGATCTTGGTAGCAGCCCTGAAGTTTTTCCTTGGAACAGATGATGATGAGATTAAAGACAGTGACAGTGAATCAGAAGAGGTCAGTTATGACACCAGGAATCTCCCTGGATATTTGAACCCTTTACTCCATATATACAGGTTTTTCACATGTTTGTGACCAGTGTCGGCTCAGATCATCCAGCATATCCATACCATTTGATCTGAATTTGTACTGTTCACTTCTTGGTCTGGAATCTTAAAGTGAACAGTGTAGATCCTGATCAGAAGACACAAATGTGCTGGCTATTTGTGCTAGATAATGTGGATCTACATTGTTCTTCCATTGATAACAACCGGATAACAGAACCTCTGTCAGATTTATGCCCAATTATGAACTTAAATGAATTATTTTGTTATTCTGACAAGGAGTAAAGGTCCCAAGCAAAAGAATTGATATAACAGTTGTTGTGTGTTTTGTAGGAGGATAAGAAGACAGCCAAGGAATTATTGACCGGTCACAGAGTTGGCAAGAAAACCAGGAAAAGACAGAAAAAACTGGACAGAGCCTTAGCCAATCTTAAGGTACATGTGTTTCAAGCTCTGTAAAATTATCTTATTCACTTATTTAGTGATATTCTAAATAGAAGCTTTTCTTTAACCCTTACCTCCATATATACACCTTTATCGCATGGGCGAACAGTTTAGATCCAGATCAGCCGGCACATCCGTGCCATCTGATCAGGATCTAAACTGTTTGCTTTTTTGATTTATTAGGTTATCTCTGAACAAAATGCGACCAGTGCAGATCGTGCCGGCAGATCTGGATCTACACTGGTTGCACATGCATAAAAATGCATATTTATGGAGGAAAGTTTTAAGTAAAACTTACAGAAACGAAATGTGAGATCAGATGTCGTACAGCCAGTAGAAAACACAACATACAGTAGGACACAAGATCACTTGCAAAAAGAAAATTTAGCTGATAAAAACCCAGTTATAGATCACTGCCACACATGTGAACCTTTTTTCAAAGCAGGAAAAACATGGGTTATTTTGAAAATTAATATATAAAAATATAAAGCTGATGAAACAAACTTGGCCACAAATTCAAAGATTTTTATCTTATGTAAAAATGCACCCTTGGATTAAAAAAATGTGGTGTTTGAAAGCTGATGCTCTTACCTTGGTAGGAGACTTCATTCGTACTTTTTTTCAGAAACACAAGAAAAATAAGAAGAAGTCGGAATCTTTCAACTTCTCTGCTCTTCATCTTATTCATGATCCACAAGGTAACTAATACATAATTTACATAATCTGCAAGGTAATTATCCACAAGGTTATATACTGAAGCATGATCTCTGATGTAATGTAACTTGTATATAATCACCCATTTATACATGATCAACAAGGTGAGGTAACTTATAATGCATTATCCTAAAGGCTGACATAACTTATACAGGATCCACATGTACTTTTAACTAATCTACAGAGTGTGGTGGGGATGTTTGCATTGTTTTTAGGGGTACCATCACAATATAAAAATTGTTTGGCATCCCCCTTTCTCCCAAACATGCATAACTTTTATTTACCCCTTTGCAAATACGGAGCAAATGCTGTAATGATGATAAAACTATCTGTATTGAATTGCTTTTGTACTTTTCAATGAAAAGCTTTAAGTTGTATCTTTCACCAGGGTTCTGTGAGAAGCTGTTCCGCCAGTTAGAGACAACAACAGAGAGATTTGAAGTTAAGTTGATGATGGTAGATCTTGTCTCAAGGCTTGTTGGTGTACATCAGGTATGCGGTGATCTGCAGTTCTTTCATTTAATCATAAATGTTGTACATGTATTGTATTGTCCCCGGGGGTGCTTATCTGTTTTAGTCATTTTGTCATTATTAGCTGTGGTATCAGTATATTTTGTGTGGGCTAAATTTTTGGGTTAGAGATAGTGGGTAAATCAAAACCCCAGCAAATATTAAACATGTAATAGCTTTTTTAGCTCGACTATTCGAAGAATATGTCGAGCTATTGTACTCACTTGTGCGTCGCCGTCGCCGTCGGCGTCCCGCTTTGGTTAAAGTTTACGTGCAACCTACCTATATCTTAAAAACTACTATAGCTACAGCTTTTAAACTTGGCACACTTGTTCGTCATCATGTCCCGAGTGTGTATGCCAAGAACCATAACTCTAACTTTCATTTTGATCAAATTATGGCCCTTTTTTGACTTAGAATTTCAGGTTAAAGTTTGCGTGCAAGCTACTGTACAAACTCATAACTTCAATACTACTTATACTACAGCTTTAAAACTTGGCACACTTGTTCATCATCATGTCCCGAGTGTGTATACCAAGAACCATAACTCTGACTTTCATTTTGTTCAAATTATGGCCCTTTTTCGGCTTAGAATTTCAGGTTAAAGTTTGCGTACTATACAAACTAATAACTTCAATACTACTTATACTACAGCTTTGAAACTTTCAACACTTGTTCATCATCATATCCCAAGTGTGTATGCCAAGAACCATAACTCTAACTCTCATTTTTATCAAATTATGCCCCTTTTTCGACTTAGAATTTCAGGTTAAAGTTTGCGTGCAAGCTACTGTACAAATCCATAACTTCCATACTACTTATACTACAGCTTTGAAACTTTCAACACTTGTTCATCATCATATTTCAAGTTTGTATGCCAAGAACCATAACTCTAACTTCCATTTTGTTCAAATTATGGCCCTTTTTCGACTTAGAATTTCAGGTTAAAGTTTGCGTGCAAGCTAGTTACTTTCATACTTCTTGTACTATAGCTTTGAAACTTAAGACACTTGTTTACCATCATGACCCTGACTATTTATACCAAGAACCATAACTCTTTCTTTCATTTTTAATCAAATTATGGCCCTTTTTCAACTTAGAATTTCAGGTTAAAGTTTGCGTGCAAGCTAGTTACTTTCATACTTCTTGTACTATAGCTTTGAAACTTATTCACCATCATGACCCTGACTATGTATGCCAAGAACCATAACTCTTTGATTTTTTTCAAATTACTGCCCTTTTTAGACTTAAAAATTAAGGTTTAAAACTTTGTATACCTTTATTTTATCTTACATCAGGTTTATTTTCAAAGGCCCATAACTCATCCTTGCTTTTTTTATATTTGATTTTTGCCCCTTTTCACTTGAAATTAGAATTAAGACTTGTAAATAATTGTTAAAGTTTCAATGTTAGTGTTTTTCATATGTACAGCTATATAAAAGGTTTAAAACAGATGTCCTTAACATACTTTGGTTGAAAGTGTTGAGTAATTGTGGGGTGGGTGGGTGCATAGACTACACTACACTACACTACACTACACTACACCACACCACACCACACCACACCACTGTACTGTACCCCCACCACCCACCACCACCTCCACATACCACCACCAACAACAACAACAACTACAACAACACCACCACCAACAACAACGACACCACCAACAACAACACCAACAACAACAACACCACCACCACCAACACCACCACCACTAACAACAACAACACCACCACCAACAACAACACCATCACCACCACCAACAACACCACCACCACCAACAACACCACCACCATTAACAACACCAACACCTCCACCACCAACAACAACTACAGCACCACCATTAACAACAACAACACCACCACCACCAACAACAACACCAACACCACCACCAACAACAACACCAACAACAATATCAATACCACCACCAACAACAACACAAACACACACAACAACACCACCACCACCAACAACACCAACAACACCAACACAAACAACAACAACACCATCACCACCACCAACAACACCACCACCAACAACACCACCAACAACAACACCACCTCCAACAACACCACCACCAATAACACCAACACCACCACCACCAACATCAACAACACCACCAACAACAACACCAACACAAACAACTACACCACCACCATCAACAACACCACCAGCAACAACACCATCAACAACAACACCACCACCACCACCAACAACACCAACACCACCAACAACAACACCACCACCAACAACAACAACATCATCACCACCACCAACAACAAAACCACCACCAACAACACCACTACCAACAACAACAACACCACCAACACCACCACCAACAACAACATCAACACCACCAACACTAGCACAGACAACAACACCACCACCACCACCAACACCACCACCAACAACAACACCAACAACATCAACACCACCACCAACAACACCAACAACATCAACACCACCACCAACAACAACATCAACACCACCACCAACAGCAACAACAACCAACACCACCGCCACCACCACCAGCAACAACACTACCACCACCACCACCACCACCACCACCACCACCAACACCACCACCAACAACAACACCAACAACAGCAACAACACCACCACCAACAACAACAACACCACCACCAACAACAGCAACCAGCATACCATACTGTACTTCACCACGCCACACAACTATAGGTGGGCAAAGATAGTGGGTTGATGGGTGTGGGATCGGGGGTTTATGGGCTGGGTTGTGTAAACCCTAAAAAAAATCTACAAGAATAAATTAATCGTTATTTATTGATTTATGGATTAAGAAACTTTTGTTCATGTGTGTTTGTTGGGGTGTCATAAACTCCTGAATCACTCCCCAGTTTAAATGAAGCCCAGTTACAATGTGCTTAATAATTCTGACTTTTCGAATAGTCGAGCGTGCAGTCGTTTCCGACTGGCTCTTGTTTATAAGAATAATTACAGCTGTGCAAATATATACCTGATCAAAAATGTTGTGATGTCTGCGTGAAAAAACGATACCCAAGATGTAAATCACAGTCTAGTTGTATGTGTTTTTTATTGACATATATGTAAATGTAACCCTAAAAGCCTCTGTACTTGACAAATATGAAGATATTGCATGCTTGGTTAGTCATTAATGGGCAGTAATGAACATGCACATTACTGCCTACACCACCACCACCACTGTAGACTAGGGTTGAGTCCTACTAACCACATATTCAGTATGTATTGTAGTTTTTCTACCTGAACTTATTCTGATGCTAAAGATGAAGATTAACCATGGTATCATTTAATTTCCAAGGGACAAATTAACATGCAATGGACTGTAATGATATACTTGCATAGTCAACTATTGTAATGATGTGGTGTAATTTTGCTTGGATTTAAATTTGTGCTTTTACCCTAAAATGAAATATTCAACATTTAAACCAGTGGGAACATGATACTACAGTACATTGAAAACTGGGAAGTTTGAAAATGAATATAGAGAAAGCATGTAATCTGGTCACAGAATATGGTGGACTTTTTTTAGCTTACATAAAACACCATAGATTAAAGAAATTATTTTGTTTAATGGGGAAGTCTCCCACCTAGAGCAGAAGGCTTGGAGGGGTATTGAGTCCACCAATTAATTAACCCTTTCCTCAATATATACAAATTTTTACACATGTGCGACCAGTGTAGATCCAGATCAGCTGGCACATCAGTGCCATCTGATCAGGATCTGCACTTGTGGCATTTTGGTCAGAAAAACCTAACAAATCAAAATGGAACAGTTTAGATCCTGATCAGACGGCACAGATGTGCTGGCTGATCTGGATCTAAACTGTTTGCTCATGCAATAAAGGTGTATCTATGGAGGGAAGGGTTAAATCATTGAACTGATAGTTATAAATCATACCTTTGAATGTGAAAACAAAAAGAAAAGTTACAAAACTGTTTACATGTTCTTGTTTCAGTTATTCCTATTCAACTTTTACCCATACATCCAGAGGTTTTTACAACCGCACCAGAGAGGTATGAAACTGTTACATTTTTCTTTCTTTTAAACCTTTGACAGTGTAAAGTAATAAACTGCAATACTTTAACTGATTTCTAAATGGAATAGGAAGGAAACCATACCCAAGAAATTGTATAACTGGGCTGAAGGTTATAAAGCTGAGATTGGAAACCAGTCTCAAATCTCAAGCATATGATTGGCTGAAATGGCGACCAGTCGCCATTTCAGCCAATCAGATGCTTGAAATTTGAGACTGGTTTCCATGCTCAGTTTTATAACCTTGGGGCCTGGTCTGGATCTTATTCTAGCCATTTGGACTGAATAATTCAGTAACAATGTTTGAGACTCTGCATAATTCATTAACACTGCAATATACAGATGACATTTTATTGAATAATCAACAAAAACATTTCCCAATTTTACCAGTGGGCAGTTTCTTTAAACACTCGGATAAAGGACCTGACTGTTTCTGACAAACAACAGCAGTGTGAGCAGATCTACCAGTAGCAATATCCTTAAGTTATGTCTGTTTGTTGTAGAGGTAACCAGACTGTTGTTGTTTGCTGCCCAGTCAAGCCATGAGCTGGTTCCACCAGAGGTCAGTGTTTATCTCTCATTTTGCTTTTATCAGTGAGCCCTTTTTCTGTCTATTGATTTGGTTTTAACACCTTGTGCAACCAGTTTAGATCTGTATTTGCACCATAATCAAAATGCAATATACTTATTATATATCTGTTTCCTTACTTATTTTTCATTTCTTTTTCTAAACTTGTTTGCATCAGAATGACTTCAAAGTTCAGAATTTATTGGGGTCAAAAGTTGAAACATTCAAATTTGATTGTGTCAAAATGCAAGAATATGTAGCAATTGAAATCCTTAGTTCTAATCACGAAATTAACATTTAAGACATTTTTTGTATTTTCATTTTAATATACTTGAGGATCATAAACTGTTTTTGATCTTTAAACTGGGTAGAATCCCTTTGAGAAAGTCTGCAGGAGCATTCATTAGTGAAGGAGCAAAATAAGGAACAATTCAGAATTGTTCACTTAATAAATTTGACTTGTCAGAGTAACAAATCGTTTTTTTTTTTATAAAAAATAATTATGTGTTAAAAGCAGGTACTAAATATTTTCAGAATATAGAGGGAGTAATGAAGACTATTGCCAACAATTTTATCACCGACAGAAACTCGGGTGAAGTGATGGCTGTTGGGTAAGATATTTTATAAAATATAACACATGCTAGCGTAAAAGACAACTCTCGGGGGAAAACTGTATTTGAGTGTTTACTCTTCAGAACCTCATTTCCATAAAAAAATGGTCTCTCATTCGAACCTTGCACATGTGAAAGATACTTTTAATGTTTCCAATTATTTGTAGCTCTTTTTATAGACTTTCTTTTATCATGTTAAGGATTTCTAATATTCTTTGAAAGTATTTACAGTTTTTGTTTCAAGGATATGTCTGTTAGCAATGGGCCAACACTGTAGATCCAGATCAGCCTGCACATCTTTCTGATCAAGATCTTCACTGTTGGCTTTTAAATTCATCAGGTTATTTCTGACCAAAAAAGCCAATTGTGAAGATCCCGATTAGACTGCACTGATGTGCTGACTGATCTGGATCTACATTTTTTGCACATGATAAAACTTATCTTGAAAGGTTCTTAATTAGTGGTTTATGACACTCAGTTATATCTTTTTCATTGAGTTAGTTTGTTGAAAACCAGTCATGATAACTGCTATACTAACATCAGAAAGTACCAATCAAAAGCAAATTAATATTTTGATATTTTAAATAAATATATAAAATGTGTTAGAGTGAAACACTTATATTAGAACCACATTTTGGACTTGGCAAATATGGTCTCAATAGTTTGGTGGCCTCTATTTCAGGGTAGAAACAAGTGCAAAGTTGTAAAATGGGACTCCGGAATGATGGTCTTAATTATGAATTGGTCTTTTTTTCAAGATGTTCTTAATGAGGAGTTTTACTTTTATAGCAATATGGTTTATGTTGCAGTTTAAATGCAGTAAGGGAGATTTGCTGTCGATGTCCACTGGCAATATCGGAAGATCTACTTCAGGACTTTGCTCAGTATAAAAACCACAAGGATAAATGTAAGATGTGTATCTGTTTAGCTCATTTCTCAGGAGTGCAATATAATTATGCTTATATGGAAAACATCTCTTTGAAGATTTTTTTTGACATGTTAGTTATTTGGAAAGAAATAATGATCATCTATCATTTTTCTGACAAAAAGGTGATATTGTTATACATCTTGACAAAATAGGGTCATTTGATGACAAAATGCATATTAAGAAATGTTGTCTGCTTAACTTCATGACGTCATTTCATGAAATCTTCTTCCCAAAGACCAACGGCTACATTAATATCATGGTCACAAAAAACCTTGTGAATTAAAAAGCAAACAGTGTAAATTCTGGTCAGATGGCACATATATGCTGGCTGATCTGGATCTACACTATAGTAAAGTGTGAAATGGAAGATAAACTGTTGATTATAAATAAACCAGATTTAAAGACTGTCAGCATATTGCCAATAATTAAGTTACTTGTGTTATTAACCATTTTCTCCATACATACATATTTAATTGCATGTGCAAGAAGTGTAGATCCAGATCATATGGCACATCCATGCTGTCTGATCTGGATCTACACTGGTTGCTTCTTGGTCAGAAATAACCTAATGAGTCAAAAGCAAACAGTAATGATCCTGATTAGATGGCACTGATGTGCCCTGATCTGGATCTACACTGTTCACCCATGCAATAAATGTGTATGTTTGGAGTGAATGGTTATGTTAAATGAAGATAATACTTGCTGTTGCAGCTGTGATGATGGCTGCCAGGTCCCTCATACAGTTATACAGAAAGGTCAACCCAGAACTTCTGGCCAGGAGAGACAAGGTATGTGTACACTAGTCACTTCTTAAAATATACACAATAAATTTGAAGACAAAAGTCTGCAAATTCAGAAACTTTATCCTACTCTCACCAATTTGCTTTACTAAAAAATTCAGCTTGGCAGAGACTCACCTGGTATATTTTTCTCCAACTCGAGTAATAAATTCAAGCTCAGGAAGACAGTTACCTTATATTCTGTATTTAGACATCTGCATTTACCTGTTTACTGTGTAATGATGAGGATAAACAAACTGAAACAAACAATCACTTATTATGTGTCACACGGTGTACAAAAACATGATGTTAACTTTTTACTTCATATATACCTGTGTGCGACCAGTGTAGATCCAGATAAACTGTCACATCCATGCTGTCTGATCTGGATCTACAAAGGTCAGTTATTGGTCAACAACTAATTTTAAAGTGAACAGTGTAGATCCTGATCACATTTCTTGGATGTGCCTGCTGATCTGGATCTATAATGTTTGCCCATGGGATAAAAGTCAAATCTCTGGGCTGAAGGTTATAAAGCTGAGATTGGAAACCAGTCTCAAATCTCAAGCATCTGATTGGCTGAAATGGCGACCAGTCGCCATTTCAGCCAATCAGATGCTTGAGATTTGAGACTGGTTTCAAAGCTCAGTTTTATAACCTTGGGCACTGGAGTAACAAGTAAAATTATTTTGGCATTAGAACATGACCCCTATTAATATTGAGGTCAGAGGTAAAGGGCGCATTGATCTTTAAATTACTATCCAATTGGCATTCGAGGGTTTGGGGCATGCTTGTTTTGACAAACATCTCTTGTTTCTTACTGCTTTTTATTTTCCAACAGGGTAAACCAACTGAAGCTTCCAAGGAGCTCAAAGTTCTACAGTATGGAGAAAAAGATACAAGAACTTACTTGCCTGGTTAGTTACAGATTTGCCTTTGTTTTTATCTTTTTCATGACAGGATTAAATATTTTGGTATAAAATAAAACAATTGGTGTATTTTTTTAACCCTTAACACCATATATACACATTTTCTTGCATGTGCTACCAGTGTGGATCCAGATCAGCCAGCACATCATTGCTATCTGATCAGAATCTGCACTGTTGTGAAAAAAACTAATGAATTAACAAGCGATCAGTGCAGATCCTGTTCAGGTTGCACAGATCTGGATCTGGCTTATCTGGATCTACACTGATCGCCCACACCATCAAGGTCCATTATGGAGCAAAAGGTTAAATCGGAACAAATGAATCTTGCCATTTTAATAATCAGGGGCATAAATTCACACATTCCAAAATGGATTTAAAGAAGAGTGTATATTACAGGTACGGAAGCTTTGAAGGAAGTGGTAGAGGAAACTGGTGAAGCCGAGGAGGATGAGTGGCAGTCGTGTAGCGAGGAAGATGACGATGATGACAGTGATGGTGAATGGGTCGATGTCCATCACTCTTCAGATGATGAGGTGGGACATTGTTGATTTCTTTTGAACACAGTGATGCTGTCTTATGAACAGAGTGATGATGTCTTATGAACACAGTGATGCTGTCTTATGAACAGAGTGATGATGTCTTATGAACACTGTGATGCTGTCTTATGAACACAGTGATGCTGTCTTATGAACACAGTGATGCTGTCTTGTGACAAATGGTAGAATTTGCATCTGTCAGTTGCATTTGTCCATGCTTATCTGGGCTTCAATTATTTTTTATAAGTTTTAAAGTTGTACATTTTTAGTGGAAAACATTTTTAGTGGGAAATATTTGAATTGACCAGGAGTGTAGGCAGGAATAATTGAAAGCAACATTTTAAAATGCCAATAATTTATTGCATTTTTAATCAAGATTGCAGTTGACTATCGTATAATTTTAAAAGTATAAGAAAAGTCCATATTTTCCCTAAAAAAAGCCTGAATTCACAGATTATTTCTCATCTGTATTCACTATATATTGAGTGAAAAATATTCAAAAAGAGAGACTGACAATAGGAATCAACTTTTTGCATAAATTCCAACATTTTCTGTTGAACTTTATAGTTACCAAGGAAATTGTAATGTAATCATGTTACCAAGGAAATTGTAATGAAATCACGTTAGTTTGCTTTACACTGCAGGCAGTGGATAACTCGGAGGTGCCTGAGAGTAAAGAAGAGCAATTAAAGAAGGCTGTGACCATATCGACCTCGAGAATCCTCACTCAAGAAGAGTTCAAGTTACTGCAGCAGCGACAGGCAGCTCGCGAGACAGAGGGCTTGAAAACTGGTGACAAGAAACGCAAGAGGAGAGAAGAGGAAGAAGATGAAGAAAGGTACAGGTTTTATCCTCTCTCATTTTTGTGTTGCCTTTTCCAAGAAAAGGCCATCCATAGGAATTGCTTTATCTGTTTGTGGGTCTGTCTGTCACAAAAACTTAACGCTGGCTATATAACTTTGCCATTTCTTAAAATTTCTTCATCAGTCTTTCAAATTTTATTGCTAATGACAACATGGTCATGATGATGACAAATTATTTAGGTCAAGGACACATTTGATGAAGTTATGCCCCATTTTGTATTTCGATTTTAACATGAAAACATAACTTGGCAATAACTGCCATTTCTTAATATTTCTCCATCCGACTTTTAAATTATATTGCTTATGACAACATGGTTGTGATGATGCCAAATTCTTTAGGCCAAGGTCACATTTTATGGAGTTAATGCCCCTTTGTACTTGAAGTTTTTATTCTGACAAAGTACAAAGTTCAACTGGACACCCATCTAGAATAAAATTTAGATCTCAATTACAGAAGTATACCTTGAACCCTTTATGCACTGAGTAATTGACTTATTCATAATTTTATGTACTAACTATGGAGTATACAATTGATATTTCAGAGGGGAGTTGTTGAAACTGTCAATGATAGAGAATGTCCACAAGAAAAGAGCACACGATAAAGAGTCCAGGCTGGCAACAGTCATGGTAAGAATGTTGTTGGTCTCCTATTAACCTTAAACTCCATTTATGCAAATCCTGATCAGGCAGCATGGATGTTCTGACTGCTCTGGACTGGTGGTTATAAAGCTGAGCATGGAAACCAGTCTCAAATCTCAAACATCTGGGCTGAAGGTTATAAAAGTGAGTTTGGAAACCAGTCTCAAATCTCAAGGATCTGATTGGCTGAAATGGCGACTGGTCGCCATTACAGCCAATCAGATCTTTGCGATTTGATACTGGTTTCCATGCTCAGTTTTATAACCTTGGGTACTGATTGAGTCGCCATTTCAGCCAATCAGATGCTTGAGATTTGAGACCAGTTTCCATGCTCAGTTTTATAACCTTGGGCACTGGATCTACTCTGTTTGCTGATGCAACAAAAGGCTTAAATGGAGTAAAAGGTTAAACACTTAATGTGGTAATTCAACACCAAACAATTTTCTCATTTCCATCTTACATCAAGACATAATCATCCTTAAGTAATGAACATTACCTTTGCTAAAAAAACTTACGGGTTCAGGGTCATATATATGACAGGGTTATGGCATAATAAGTATTTTATTGTAGGATCACTTTTTAGTAGGAGCAAAGAAACTTCCTAATAAATCCATGTTTAATCAAACAAGAAGAATAACCAGTGAATTTTGATTCATGTCACAAATTTTGTTTGAATTAAAATCTCAGGGTAATATTGTATTTCTATATATTTTTACAGAAATTTGGAAAACACTGTTTATTTTAAATTAGTTGCCACAATGAACTGTCCATTTATAGTGCTGGGTTATTTTTTACCATTATTTCTTACCTTTATAATTGCCTTTAATTAGAATAAAAACATGAAAAATATGCCTTGTATTTGACTGAAATTTTGATAATTTGCCACAGATCCAAATTCAGGCCCTTGCTTATAGGTATAAATGAAGCCTTGACCTTTTTAATCAAAGGATTAAAATATTTTGAAGTGTTGATTAGCTAGTTATACTGGTACAAATGTATTTGTTCATTGACATGGTAGTACAATACACTAATATGCTTAACTCAATAATAATAATATATTAAAAAGTCAAAATCCTGATCAAGGTTATAGTAGTTCTAGAAAGTACATGCCTCCTGGCTGAAGGCAAGTTATGTCCTCAGCAGAATTTACGTTTTCAGCAAAATATAATATATGTACATGTAAGCAGAAGTTTACATTATCAGCAAAAGTTAAAATATTACCAAATGTTCACAACATCAGCAAATGTTTAACTGCAAAATCCATTTGATTGACTGATAGGTGGCTTGGATGATTGTGTAAATTATTCAACCAATGAACATTTACTTTATTCTGACATTTTGCGAAAAATGTATTCAACCAACATATTCGTTGTACACTGTTATGTCTATCCCTCGATGTTACAAAATACTCGAGCACCTCAATAGCTGTCTGTTTTGAACTTGGTAGTTTAAAAAACTTACTAACTAGACTTTGGTATTCTTTTAACCCTTTATTCCATATATACACCTTTTTACACTTGTGCAACCAGTGTAGATCCAGATCTGATGTCATGGTTGTGCACTGGTTGCATCTTGGTCATAAATAACCTTATGAATCAAAAAGCGAACAGTGCATATCCTGATCAAACCATATGGATGTGCCATCTGCTCTGGATCTTCACTGTTTGCCCTTGCCATTAAGGCTTATTTATAGAGGAAAGAGATAAAAGAAAATATTGCAGTTTTACTAAAAAGGAACAGGTCACAAGGCCACATGCATGATACACAACATCCCATCCAGAGTGAGAAATTCTCTAAATTCCTGAGATGAGAGACATTAAACAAGTTATTGTAACTTTCTTTTCAGTTGTGAACTATTTTAGAAGAAATAAATATTAAATAATTGTTTAAACTAAATTCTTGTTAACTATATCTAGGCAGGTAGGGAAGATCGTCCGAAGTACACACATGGACCGAGGAAGATGAACCAGTTTGCCAGCACTACCAACAAGGACAAGGCTCGCGGCAAGAACTACACCATGATCAAACATAAAGTCATGAACAGGAAGAAAAAAAGATCATTTAGAGATAAACAGGTATTGTTTAACCCTTTCCTCCACAGATACACCTTTATTGCATGGGCGAACAGTTTAGATCCAGAGCAGCAGGTACATCCGAGCCATCTGATCAGGATCTAAACTGTTCGCTATTTGATTTATTAGGTTATTTCTGACCAAAAAGCGACCAGTGCAGATCCTGATCAGACGGAACGGATGTGCAGGCTGATCTTGATCTACACTGGTTGCACATTCGTAAAAATGCCTATATATGGAGAAAACGGTTAACTCTTGACTCGATTTATGCACATTTTAGCGCATGTGCCACTAGTGTAGATCTGTGTCATCTGATTTCCTGGATCAGCACTGGTCACATCCAGGTCAGAAATAACCATATGAATCTGCCGCAATCAGCAAATCCTGATCAGATCTACACTGCCTATTGGATAACAGGCTTGTCCCATTGAGTAAAGGGTTAGGAAATAATAAATATCGGCCTGTGATTTATAATGTCCCCCCCCCCACCCCTGTCACACTTCGTTTCCGCTCAATAACTGGAGTACCGTTTGACCCACAGCATTCAAACTTCAAAGGATGATGGCCCTTATTGCGTAGAAGAACTGTATTGAATTTGGGGGTCAGTAGGTCAAAGTCAAGGTCACAGGAGCCTGAAGAGTGAAAACGGTTACAGCTCAATCACTCGAGTACCCTTTGACCCAGAGCATTCAAACTTCATAGGATGATAGCCCTTATTCAGTAGAAGAACCCTATTGCTTTTGGGGTCAGTAGGTCAAAGGTCACAGGGGCCCGAAGAGTGAAAACCGTTTCAGCTCAATAACTCGAGTACCCTTTGACAAGAGCATTCAAACTTCATAAGGTGATAGCCCTTATTGAGTAAAAGAACGTTATTGATTCGGGGGTCAGTATGTGAAAGGTCAAGGTCAAAGGGGCCTGAAGAGTGAAAACCTTTTCCGCTCAATAACAGGAGTTCTATTTCACCCAGAGCCTTCAAACTTTATACAATGGATGTCCTTATTGAGTAAAGGACTTGTATTGATTTTGGGGTCAATAGGTCAAAGGTCAAGGTCACTGGAGCCTGAAGAGTGAAAACGATTTCAGCTCAATAACTGGAGTACCATTTGACCCAGAGCATTCAAACTTCATAGGGTGATAGTCCTTATTGAGTAGAAGAATCTTATTGAATTCGGGGTCATTAGGTCAAAGGTCAAGGTCACAGGGGCCTGAAGAGTGAAAAGCGTTTCCGCTCAATAACAGGAGTTCTATTTCACCCAGAGCCTTCAAACTTCATACAATGGATGTCCTTATTGAGTAGAGGACTCATTTTGATTTTGGGGTCAGTATGTCAAAGGTCAAGGTTACTGGGGCCAAGAAGAGTGAAAACCGTATCCAGTCAATAACTGGAGTACCGCTTGACCCACAGCATATAAACTAAACAGGGTAATAGCCCTTATTGAGTAGAAGAACCCTATTGATTTTGGGGTCATTAGGTCAAAGTTCAAGGTCACAGGGGCCCAAAGAGTGAAAAACCATTTCCACTCAATAACAGGAGTTGTATTTCACCCAGAGCCTTCAAACTATATGCAATTGATGCCCTTATTGAGTAGAGGACTCCTATTGATTTTGGGGTCAGTAGGTCAAAGGTCAAGGTCACAGGAGCCCGATGAGTGAAAATGGTTTCCTCTCACTAACTGGAGTTCTATTTCACCTAGAGCCTTCAAACTGTTTAGGATGGTTGCTTTTATAGACTTGAAGAACCCTGTTGATTTTGGGGTATGTAGGCCAGAATTCAACATCACAGTGGCCCATAGAGTGAATAACTTACTGCATTATATTGATGACATTTTAGTTTTCAGTAAACACATACATAGATGATCATGTCATTTCCTTGGCCTTCCTTCAACTGGGTGCAGGGGGGGGGGGGGGGGGAGACATGCGTTTTTCACAAAAAACATTTAGTTATAGATTGATTGCCACACAATTTTTAATTTATACCTGATGGCAATACAGTAAACCAGGCTTGATAAACCCATGTTCTGTACATTACATCATACTCGTAAACTGCATCATGAGCTTGGTAAGAAAACAGTTTAACTTTTGGAATCACTTCTGGTAAACTCATTATTTTATTTAAACTGTGCATTTGATTTTGTGCTTTTATGAAATTTAGGGACATGTTTTCTTATTTGGAAGTGAATTGCTTGATCTCTGGATACTGTTTCACCATGCAATAAATGTCATGTCCATGGAGCAAACCATTCAATATTTGTTTAAGTGTCTGGATAAATGCATTTAATGATGTAATGTATCACTTTTAGATTATTGCTGTGTTTGTTTTTACTTTTTTCAGATTGCATTGAGAAATAACTTGCTGAAAAGACAAAAGATGAAGAGATAATCATTATGTTTGTTGTTGTTATTTAATTATGGAACTGAAATAAAATAAATTCTGCTGAATATTTCTGCTAAGTTTTTACTTTGCTACAACCACAGGCATTTAGAATATTTCATGGTTGGTTGTTTTTCCATCTGCAGCCATTTCTCGGTATCTAGCTGGTGAATACTTGGAATTAATATGAACGATCATACTGTGGTGATGCCCGTCAAAAATATTTTTTGGATCAGGCAATTTTCATCAGAGATATTGGCCGTTATGTAATAAAACATAAAAATCTGTCGCCAGCCATTTCTCGGATTAAATTCTAGGATCTTTGCGTATTGAACTAAAATCTAGGATCATTGCATATTGGACTAAAATCTAGGATCTTTGAGCATTGGAATACAATCTAGGGTATTTGCGTATTAGACTATTTTTGTACAACTCGTATTCTCAAACTCTATGTGATTATTGATAATTTTGTGCGCTTTAATAATGTTTATAAAACATCGAATAAATATTAAATACGAATGCCCTTCTTCCTCCTACAACTCCTACCCACGAAAGCCACACAAAAACAACAATACGGCAATGAATTTTTTTGTAAATTTTGCACTGAACGTATCGACAGTTATTTGCTTCACAACTACGAAGAGTTTCTTACCGGGTCTATGTGATTTTGTTTTGCAACTGAAAATCGAAATAAATTATTCAGATTTCTACAAAAAAGGTCCCTTATCATTCAGTACATAAATAATTGCATTCCCGACTTATTGTTTTCTTTGACTATTAAGAAATGCCACAACATCGAAACAACTGCATGTTCCCTAGGTCTTACAATTAAAATTATTGTAAGACACAGGTATCTCGTCGTCAATAATGTATACCCTGAATTTATTAATTTTCGCGATGTTCTAATGTTCGTGGATTTCTCGGACTGATTGATTCACGAAGTTGAAACCAGAACGAAATGCCCGTAGCTTTCAATTAAAACCTACCTTAGAAGATTGAAAACGGCGAATTCAAATCCTCTACAACATAAGTGTGTCAACAGTAAATTAAACGTTTTACACTTTTCTCTATACCCCCCTTAACGCGCGTGCGACTAGCGTAGATCCAGATCAGCCGCATCTAGGGCAAAAATCACCCTATGAATCTAAAGCGATCAGTTTAGATCCTGATCAGATAGCACGGTAGTATGTAGTTCGCTACGGGAAAGCAGTTCTAACCTTCTAAATTTCAGTTTCGGCATGTACTGCTGCTACAGATAAGCCAGTCCCGGGGATTTCTCTGATTTGTTATCTGATCATACAGTTGTTCATTTATGACGACTCGGTATTTCCATCAGTTGATCAATTGTACAACTGGTAATGACATTGTAAGGCATCGTTCCGTGTATCAATTGTTCTGTGAAATTAATCTCGAGGGGAAATCCAATTGCATGCTTTGTCACCTTAATGGCATTATCTGGATTTACAGCAGAATCGTTGGTCATTGATAGTTTTAACCATTGTCGGTAGAAACAGCGATTTAAATATGATTGTATGGTAAACATTATATAATTGTCTGTTTTAATTTAAGCGCGTGGCTATTTTGTAGCTGTATTCAAATTTGTAAAAGAAAATTAAATTACTCCGGATTTATTCAGAATGACAATTTCTATTTATGTGCATGCTAATTATATTTCAAATGTTAACATTTAAATGATGTAATATTGAATGCGGGACGTTTCAGATTATTTAATTGTTCCACCGCCGTAGACATCTTCCAATAAATAGTACATGTAATAAACAGTCATATCAGAACAGGATTAGCAGTGGCTTATGACTGGCGGAAATATGCCATAAAACTCTTGAATGAATGACTTGTTAATAATGTAGCGTAACATTAATCTTTTAATACGTTTATTAACAGGCAGATTAAGTTAAGTACCAGAATAATAACCGCCGAACTATGTTGCTACGTTAAATCATTCGTTTTACTAAAGCAAAGGGATCTTAACGTATAGTTTATTCGGATAGCTTTTAAGAAACAGTGTGGAAATTATTTATTTTTATTTTCTGTATATGGTGAGTTATTTATTTAAATTGTTTAATATATTAAATATTTTGTTAAGTTTGGTGTACGGTCAGATGTAATAACTGAATACTAGACATGGGGCGATTACTTGGGTAAATTTAATTATTAAATTACAATTACTTTGCTTAAACAAGTAAAAAAGTTATCATTACATTACAAATTCTCCTTTACCAAGTGCATTGATAAAATTACAATTACTTCGACAAAGTTACCAGGTTACATTTTGATTACACTTATGCATTAATGCATTAATTATATAGTTGCCTGTACACACAGTTGAACTCGTAACTTTAATCTGACTTGATTCACCCAATTAGTGTTTTTTTTTTTTAATCTACGTGTTAATATGCTTAATAAATGCTTACAATGATCCAAGGTATTTTAAATAGTAATAATATTTAAAATCGTCAGTTTTGCAAAGAGACAACTTCACAATTAAAATGTCCATACACTACCAGTCCGAAAATGTATTTGCTCAAATACTACTGAACTTACTGCGGCCGCAAATAAACTAGTTGTGCGCAATTAATCATCACTGATTTTTAAAACGTTTGAGACTTAAACTGAGTGTAACATTTTTTAGGAAACAGGCTGTCATCTTGTGCTTCAGGATCAAAAATGTCCAGTTAATTCTTTGCCAGCAGTGCCCTTAATGGTTTGTCATTCATTGTAATCATGAAAAACCATTGAAAAGAAAAAGGGGCGGTTAGGGTACTCAATGACCTTACCGAGACCAGAGCACCTGGAGTCAAATCAGCAAGAACACGATGACAGGGGTAAAAGAAACAAATCGAGCATCTAGAACCTTTTAAAAAAGGATTTCCCTATAAACATTGATAAACCCCTGCCACCGTCGTGCGTATCTATTTCCTATTGCTAAATACAGAATCCAAGCAATGGCTCTGACGACACTGTTACCAAGATTGTTAGGGGATTCCATGGATCAATCACCTTTTATATCTTCCTGATATACTCTGAAGCATTTTTTTTTGAAAACGGGAACCAAATAAGATTTAATAAAATTAATTTGATTCTTTTACATCTGCTGCATAATTGTTTAGATCATAATTTTATGACATTTCCGAAAATGGTTTTATTTCATTTTTTTTCTTCTGTCAAATTGGAAATGATTAAGAGTAACCACGTGTGCAATTACAAACCTTTTCACATAGACCATCAGGAAAGCAAATATTAATAAGAAGTTAAGAACTAAC
This sequence comes from Corbicula japonica, assembly GCA_038501625.1. Taxonomy (NCBI): domain Eukaryota; kingdom Metazoa; phylum Mollusca; class Bivalvia; order Venerida; family Cyrenidae; genus Corbicula; species Corbicula japonica. The sequence goes on from JAZAYU010000173.1 coordinate 1,000,861, forward strand.
AAACTGAGAATCAAGCAAATCGATTACAACTACGTCTGAATTATTATAAGAATGTATGGCATAATTATGTAAGTCTCTAAAATGCTCTGCAAACTGTGTAAGATCAATGTCAATCAAATTTCCTTTTTATATTTTTTAAAACTTTTTAACGTAGGCCTATTATCAAAAATTAAATTTTTTTTTGCTTGACAATTTGGTGATTTCTTTGTGTTGTTTATACGTATTGCTATTTTATTGGCATCGCTTTAAGATTTTCTACATTCAACAATTTAAAATATTAGTTTTAAAACCAGTATCGAAAGCACAGTTTTTAGCTTTCTCAAAATGATATTATATTTTATGGAAAACTATTAAAATATTGATAATATTCTCAGTAAAAACGTAAAATACGCGAATAAATAAAGGACTATAAATGTTTAATGGAAATTTGGAAACTTAATTATGGCCTCTGACTGTGAGCGAAAATCTTAAAAATGGCATTTTACTTATCTTGTATATAATCCAACACCCTCCATACTACTTAAACTTTTTTCCAACAGAAATTTGATACAATCTTCACGGGGTCCAATGGTGTTGATTCATAATTAAGATGAAAGAATAGCAGTTTGCGTGAGAGGTGGTGAAGGAGAGTTTACGAATAGACGATTTACTGAACTACAACAAAACAACGATATTAATGCTTATATAGAAGTTTTAACTTTCAAGATTTTTTCTGTTAGGCTTCTGTATGTTACAGAACAAAGCACTTTAAATTGTTCCCATTAAGTTTTAAAAAGCGGTTAAAGAAGTCACAAGTATTTTTGGTTAAGTATTCGATTTCAAACCGATTGAGGGGATAATCGTTTTTAAGTACTTGGAATAATCCTGACTAAATAATCCTCACCACGGCGCCGCTGCGGGTAATCGCAGTCACTGTGCTGTTTTAGTTCCAATATGAATCCATAATTCGTACTAACCATATTTGTTATATTATAGTGACCCATCTACAATGCCATACAACGATTGGTTTAAAATAAATTACGTGTACCTAAAGAGTCCAGTCTGATGCTCGAATTTCCAGAATTTGACTATACTTTATCGAAACAAATTTAAAATTCACTTACATTTGTAGCACTGTAAACTGCAAATTCTGCACCCTTGATCATATTACCGTTACATCCAAATATATTTCTTCACTAAAAACTGTTGGTGTTTTATTTTCCATAAAATTCACGTTTAAAATTTTGGAGCAGTACATGTTTCGCAATTCCCAATAATAACATGACGTGAAAAAGAATGCAGTAACTTGTATTTTTATTTCTCGTCAGAGGCAAAGCGGAACTTAAGAATTTACTTTCGCGTTTCTTGTCTATAAGGGACAACTGATAATTCAAATGCAGTATCGCTAACTTAAAGTTAAACATTGAATACACTTGGATCATTAAATATGATAAAAATAAAAGTTTTCAAAAAGTAATGCATGTAAAATAAACCCTACAGACTTAGATAATTTACCTGTTTAGTACACCTGCATCCCACCGTCTCGGATCTGGGGAAAGCACATCGAATTTTATCATGAAGTGGAAATAACTGTTTATGGTTTTGTTTAAATAACAGGGTTGCCATAAGTAACCTAATTGCAAGATGTCTGTGCAATTGGATGGTCACAGGACGTCAAAGGTGGTCCGCATGCAGTCGACACCGGACTATATTCCGACAATCACAAGCAATGTGCTGGTTCACACCAACTCTGCTCACATCGGGGACAATGACGCCGAGCAGAAGCAGTGGGGTCGTATCAAGAACGTCGCTCAGATCCAAAGAGAAGATTACTCGGAAATCTCCGATGATAGTGACTCGCCGCGAAGATCAGTTGGAATTGAACACTTCCAACGCACTGCTAAATTAATCATTCGATCGAGAAATGCCATTAAAAGAGTTAGAACGAAAGCCGCAAACCTTTTAACGAGAACGAATTCTCGACTGAGTTTAGCAAGTATTGTAGATTTAGGACCAAAGATTGAGGACGAGATGTTTGATAATTATAGTTTAGCAGAAATGTACAAGCAAGTGAGAAAAAGGAAACATTTAAAACTGGCTACTCTCCAGAAGAAATTTCTAAACGATTTGCCGGAATTAAAAACAGTTAGCGTGAAAGAGCGATTAGCACAAAAGATTGAAATTTTAGAAAAAATCAAACAATCGGATTATGTTACCGATCCGCTACCGACGAATGAAAAAGTTGATAAAGTGCCGACGGAAAATCCTTCCCGTCGGCAAAGTAGACTTAGAAAGAGTTTAGATATAACAGGGTGTCGTATCTATAACAGAACGTCTGAAGCATTGCAAAGTGATAATAGCGACGATCCAATTATGTCGACGCCGTTGACAGTTGCTGATGTCGACGTAGAACTAGCGGTATCTCGAAACAGAGAAAAATTAGAAAGTGATCTAAATCTGCCAAATGATCGGATGGCCAGATTCGCTGTGCTCAAATCTAATATCGAGAAAATCAATTTTAAATTTCACTCTCTAGTGAAAGGTAAGAAGGTCGACGCCGACGGGACCGCCATCGACCAGCTCAACGACGAGGAGCTGTATTACGCCCCTTCCAGATTTACTTCAAATGGAATGGTAAGACAATTTCGAATGTGATTTTGTATATTTTGAGCGAAATAAAATTGTATTTGAAAATGTAAAAGTTTCATATTTTAAAATGTGCACGTGAAATGGAACCAAATCGATGGACGTATTTTTGTATTATTCTGTGCACTGACAAGTGCTAAAGATTGTAAAATGCCAGCTTGTGATTGGTCCGTTTTAACCAATCAGATGCTTGAGATTTAGGTTGGTTTTCCAGTCTCCGTTGTATGATCTTGGCAACAGCGTTTTGATAGTAGACTCTGAAAACTATGTGTAAAAACAAATTGTATACAATTAATGAAGTACCATTATCCAAATCTAAATCCCGACATTACCGTGGAATATTTTAATTTAGTGGGGTCGATTTTTCGCGCAGAAGTCGTTAAGTGTGCATCTGTATTATTCTCATAAATCTGTTGGCATCTCTAGATTTTGCTGGGTTTATTCTAGCGCGAAATTCGCGATATAAACCCGCACGAAATATATTGTTTCCACAGTAGAATACATTGTAAATACTGTAAACAATAACAATGATGAAATCTTATTTTTTCAGGCCAAGGAATATTTCAGAAAGTACGCACGATTAGTTCACATCGTTACACAGTGGATAAATATGATCATGAAGTAAGTTTACTCATAACCAGCAGTTGAAATATTTAAATTTATGTTAAAGTGTTGAACTTGTAAACACTCGTTGGGTAGACCTACTAGTATTAATTACCTTGCATTTCTTTGACAGATCAGCAATGAAAGGTATCTTCCGCCCTTTTTTAAATTTAAATTGTTACTTCATTTGCAAAGAACTTAGAATTATCTTCTTATACTATTATTTTCTAATTACTACCGCGCAATGAATAAAAGTCTAAGTAATGGCGCCATTTCAAGAATTGACGCCAACTGTCCGAATGTACCTTTTCCCGTGGTGCGCCAAAATTAAACGTGAGAACTACGAAATATAGGACCAATGAAAATGTTAACTAACAAAACACAGAATGTCATGCCGGCGAATATTAACACATTCACAGTAATGTGACGAGTTTATTTTCTAGTTTTTCATTCGCAAAACAGTAAAAAAATTCATTAACATATGATTTGACGAAGTTTAGTATTAAAGAGGATCGGGCCCTGCACAACTCTTTATATTGACATAGATTGCGACATATTTTCGCATTTACTCATTTTGCGATCTAGAGATACTTTAAAACTAAAGTTGTCTTGTTCTTGTTGTTGTTTTTTAAGTCAACCAAACAAATGTAAGATACTTGAATAGTAAAAAGTATACAGATCAATCTAAATATTTTAAAACGGACCGAATATTTGCACTTATAATTCATTACTACGTAAACAAACATGAACTGCGTTTTATTAAGATTATTAATTTAAAAACATCGATCTTGAGTTAAACCCCATTCAGGATATTACAATATTTTATATTTGTCTATGAATAAAGTAAACAAAACAGCGTGAAATTACCACTGATCGTTAACTTATTGTTGCGGCTCCTTACTTGATCGAATTAAATATTGCAATTGTAACACACCATGTATAGTCGTATTAATGACGAGGGTTAATAGATCACTTACAAATACCAGCCCCTTTACCCTGATTTCACGTGGAGCCTCCGCAGTTAAGGGCCTTGAATCTAGTCTTAATAAGACCTCCGTAACGCGGTGGTTAAGGATATTTGCCCTTGTCCTTTACATGGAGGTTAAAAAACGTAAACCCTTATTTAATGAGGGACCTCCATGATTTTGTGCTCGTACTTAGACCTCCATAATGCTGTTATTACGCTGTAGTGGGAACGATTATCCTGGTGTGACGTGGGGCCACCGGAACGCTGTGGCTGAGGACTTAGGGACATCTGTCACGTCCTGTGACATTTCTTGTTTACATTTTTCAGCAAGCAGAACGACTTTGAGAAGGAACTAAAGTCGTTTGTGGATATTGCTAACGAAATAGACAACACCGCTATGTCTTCGTCAATGCAAGAGTTTGGACTATCCTTTGACAAGAAGTTATTCAAAGCAAATAAAGAGGTAAGATAACCACTGAGATTCTGTGCACAACGTTATAAAACTGAGCATAGAAACCAGTCTCAAATCTCAAGCATCTGATTGGCTGAAACGCGACCAGTCGCCATTTCAGCCAATCAGAAGCTTGAGATTTGAGACTGGTTTCCAATCTCAGCTTTATAACCTTGGGACCAGATCATTGAAAATCAGAGGCCGATCAAGAGGGGTTTCAGTGAGGTGACACTAATCTGCCTTTTGGACATCAATTATTAGTTTTCAATAAATTTTGATCCGAAATTTGAAAATTATCGTGTAACTACTCGAAGACTTGACAAAAAGAACCCCATTTATAGGAATCTTGCTTCCGATCCTGGAAAATGCTTATTTAACATGTGATCATTCTATTAACATTTAATTAATGACGAATGCAGAACCGCTGAAATTCACAAACTTGGTATTTTTATGCAAAGATAATTCTTCTCAAATTATTTCGTTTTATTGATACCCAAAATGATGTTTGATGATTGTTACCCAAAACGGCCTCAAATAGTTTTGAGAAATAAATTCCGATCTTAATTCAAATATTTAATTGACCTTACAGGGTAATAAGAAAATTCTGAGATTTGGAAAGTGACCAGAATAAATTGGTGTACTTTTACTGATACTATTAAGAATACTATTTAAGGATTGAATCTACAGTCTATCGGAAAATGTAAACAGTTTCGAGCGCGAGCTTCATAGCAACAAAGAGCACTCTTTAAATATTCAATAAAATGAAACAGAGTGAATATTTACGGCGCTGATGCCTAAATTATTGCAGGCAGATCTAAAAAAATGTTTGACACGTATACACCTATATTTTGACAGATCTCGCTAAGCGCAGAAGTCCGAAAAATACTCACCACCAGGTGGCAGTCCCGCACCACAAAAATGATCAAACAGGTAATCTTGTAAATCAGAACTAAATAACTTCATTTCTAATAAAAGTCCCGCCAGCTATACTGGCATGACTATTGTCGAATGGGTTTCTACCGTGTCTGAAACTTATCGCATGGCATATTACTGTAGCAGTATGTTGTGTCTTTTCTTCTCTCTTTTTCTGGAAGAGCAATTTAGACACTAATTCAAATTCACGCATTTATATTGTAGGTGATGAATGGTCTACAGTTAGGTTTTTGTATTGTAGGTGATGAATGTTCTACAGTTAGATCTTTTATTGTAGGTGATGAATGGTTTACAATGAGATCTTTGTATTGTAGGTGATGAATGGTCTACAGTAAGATCTTTGTATTGTAGGTGATGAATGGTCTACAGTTAGATCTTTGTATTGTAGGTGATGAATGGTCTACAGTTAGATTTTTTATTGTAGGTGATGAATGGTTTACAATGAGATCTTTGTATTGTAGGTGATGAATGGTCTACAGTAAGATCTTTTTATTGTAGGTGATGAATGGTCTACAGTTAGACTTTTTTATTGTAGGTGATGAATGGTCTACAGTTAGATCTTTGTATTGTAGGTGATTAATGGTCTACAGTTAGATCTATGTATTGTAGGTGATGAATGGTCTAAAGTTAGATCTTTGTATTGTAGGTGATTAATGGTCTACAGTTAGATCTATGTATTGTAGGTGATGAATGGTCTACAGTCACTGAGATCTCTGTCAGAATATCCACAACAGACCCAGGAGAAACTCTGCAAAGTCGCCTGGTATCAAACGTCAGTATAAGTCCCTCTATCATATGTTAACATGCGACTGGTATCATTCTATTAAATGGCTCTAGTCGTTAGTATTTCCTTGTAATGCTGACATCTACGGTATTCAGTTGAAGCCATCGATCTGTTGTAATTTCGACCTCCTGGACTACGAAAATACGATGCGATATCACGTAACAATGAGAAAACGCGAAAACACGATGAAAAGTGTTAAACTACGATGCGAGAACGGATTAAAGAAATCGCGCTCTAGCATCGTACTTTTACGATATCGCATCGTGTTTTCGCGTTTTATGTGTCTCGCTGTTCTGAAGGCGATACCATGAAAATGATAAAACACATTGTGAGAACACGATGGTCTCGTCCGAGAGGTCGACAGGACAAAACAAGAACGACCCCAACAGAATACCGTAGATATCAACATAGAATGTGCCTGTTATCAAACGCTAGTGTACCTTTTATCAACACCACTACATGCATATCTTCAAACAGATGTTGTTTTCGTCAGGTAACAATTCTACTGTCTAACCATGGTTATGAAACGTTAGCATCTGCAAGTAACATTTCTGAGAAAGCAGTACTAGTAATCAAGCATCATTAAAATATATCGTTTCAGGCTCTCGTTATAAATGAATGTTATTTACAATTGTTGTGACATTATATAGAACGGGTTTGTAATTAAACAAAAAAAGTTATAATCACCAGATCAAATTTGTCATTTTTGGGTCCAGAATTATCAGTTTTCTGACTCTTGACAGTCTTAACTGGTTTAGTAATGGTAAAAACCCGCTGAAAAGTAGTCCTCTTTTTCAAAATTCAATACAGTAGGTATGCCGACCCCTCAGTACTTTCAATGATTTGATTTTAACATGCCGAATCTAAGTCTTCGTGTATTGTACAGTATGTGCAGGTAAATACTATTGCTAGATTAATAATTCATGTGACATTTTTAGAATCGGTCCTAAGAAGTTAATTGTGAGACAGGGGCATCATGCGGAGTCCTTCTACTTCATCCTCTCGGGAATGGGTGAGTCATTATCGTAATGAACTACGTATTATTTTCATATTAGATATTGTTAAGGTGTTTAAAATATTTTACGTGACAAAAATGAAAAATAAGAGGCCGGTGTGGGATTGGCGCGGAAAAAATAAAACACTAAGTGAAAAGAAAAACAGAGATCAAAGGAAAATCTTTCGAGCGAGAGCGTTAGAAAAAAATTGTACACAATAAATTGTACGACATCAATTCTTTTTCAAGAACGGATATTTGTGTTTTGATAAGGAACATGCAATTTTTCTGCAAAGTGTTTTGTCTAAATAAGACTTAGCTTGTTAAGTCCTCTACAATTATAAGAGAACTTTAAAAATGAGTATTTCAAACAATCAATATCATTATAATATAAATGTGTTCCAGCATTCGTCAAAAAGATGGTTCAGGACCCTGTGACGGGCGAGTCTAAGGCTCAAGTCGCCGCCAGGTTGACCAAGGGACACAGCTTTGGGGTAAGTATCATATCCTTACTACGTCATATATCTTGCCTAGAATCGGAGCTTCTCCTTATTTTTCGACAGAGACCAAAAGGTACATGTTACCAATAATATTGTAAATTTTTAAATATACAAAACTCTTTATGCAGTTGAGTCGCGTCATTCGGAAGCTGACGTAATTTCTTGAAGTAACGATATAAACTTGTTTGAGCAGAAGACATTGCTGATTATGAATTTCTTGTGCATATACATTGTATATACAGGGTTGAAGGTTATAAAACTAAGATTGTAAACTAGTCTCAAATCTCAAGGATCTGATTGGCTGAAATGGCGACTGGTCAGATGCTTGAAATTTGAGACTGGTTTCCATGTTTAGTTTTATAACCTTGGGTACTGATCAGCAGAAGATGTTATATAAACCTGTATTACTTATACAAATAGATACTGTACAGCGGGTTAATTTCACGGGGTTAAATTTTCGCGTTTTTTCGAAATCCGGGTCATTCGCGGGGTCTTAAATTCGCGCTGTCCTTCCAAGATACATTCTACCCAAACACCGTTTACCATGAGATTCACTGCCTGTGCCGTGTGACTTACTTGCTGTGATATTTGCAAATATATTACGTCAATCAAACCCGTTATATTTAAACCTGTTGTTACGCCTTTGTTAAGTTCAATGCGTGATTGCCATGCCAATTATCGATTTTGATTGCCATCTCCAATTAGGTATAATTATAACAGTGCCCTCGTGAATAAAAACGGTTCACACTTTCATGACTGTATGCCCACTTGATAAAGGTTTGTAGCAGTATTACTCCAATTGTAAGTTACAGGCTCCAAACAAGTCGCAATCAAGGGTGATGATGACAAGCGTCAGATGACAGTTTTACTTTGCCGCAGGCTATTTACGATAAGTGAAGTCATGGTATCAGAGTATTGAAGTCTAATTATGACATGTTTACAGCGGATTAAGTGTGAAAATTTGTACATGTAGGTAATGTTCATAACAGGTTACGGACAGGAACGAAAAACTTAGATTGAATGGAAAAAAAATATTGACCGGTTTATTTTTATCAATTGTGAAATTTCAATCGGACATTTTTCCCGAAAATCGGTCAAAGACCGGCTGTCGATAAATTTTAGAAACACTGCCTAAGATTGGTAATGTTTTTTTCCTTGTAAATAGTGTTGTTCATTTATATAACGTTTTTTACATCACCAAATTGAAATATAATCGCGGAGTCTTAAATTCGCGGTCAAACAAAAACCGCGAAAATAGCGAAAATAAAACCCACGCGAATAATACCCGCTGTACAGTAACTGAAAAAAAAATATCACAAAAGACACGATTTGTGGGCTTTAGGTTATAAAGCTGAGTTTGGAAACCAGTCTCAAATCTCAACTGGTCGCCATTTCAGCCAATCAGATGCTTGAGATTTGAGACTGGTTTCCATGCTCAGTTTTATAACCTTGGGCACTGGTGACGCGGCTCCGATTAATGCAACATGGACACAATACATCACTTAAGTCAGATCTAAAAAAGTGATACCGGAGCGATTTTCAGGAGTTGATTTTAATCAGTGTGACACAGACAGCATCAACTATTCGGTTACCAAACCGTGTAAATATTTAATAAACAGATCATGTTTCCACTCGCAGTTTTCCTGGGAAGAAGGGGTAATGCTTATTGCTGTTTTACTACGAAACTCCTGCTTAATTGGATTTTTATTTCTTTGCTGTGATTAATTAATGTTAGATGCCGCTTCTATAATTTTCTTTGCTGTGATTAATTTTAGATGCCGCTTCTACAATTCAAAGCTTCTTCTTGGATATTCTATTCAGTTTTATTATTATTATTTTTTGTCTTTTCTTGTATTTGTTTCTTCAAATGATTTACAAGATAGTTTCACATAGTGAACGTTAGTTTGTTCTCACTGTCATAGAATATATTTCGAACTGAATATCTACATTTTGGCTTTGAATTAAATAGCTGCATTTTGCATAGTTTACTTTTAGCTGTGTTACCGTAACGAAATAGCTACATTTTGTGTAGTGGACGTTAGATTTGTTACCGTAACAACATAACTACACTTTGCTCAGTGTACTTTGGAATTTTTACGGTAACGACATAGCTACATTTTGCACATTGTCCTTTTGATTTGTTACCGTTACAACAATAGCTACATTTTGCATAGTGTACTTTTATCTTTGTTACGGTAATGTGTTACAATAATATTTCTTGCTCTTCAAATTGCACTTAAATTGTTGTCGGGAAAATCAGTTCGTTATAATGATCGTACTAATCTTTTAAAATATAAGATGCTTGAGATTTGAGACTGGTTACCATGCTCAATTTTATAACCTTGGGCAAAGAATCTAGTACACTGCCTGGATCAAAATTACCTATTTAAATTTCGCAGTTTTGCTTTTCAAAGTTTAGCCAAAACTATAACTAAGAATGTTGTTTTAAAAAATGTGCACCATGTTTTAGGAGATTGGCTTGTTGTTCGATACGTTGCGCACGGCGACGGTAGAGAGCGCTACGCCAATGGAGCTCCTGGTCATTGGCAAAGAAGATTTTGTCCGAATCTTTATGAAGGCAGAAAACCCGGATGATGAGCCTGACCACATCAAGTTCCTAAAGTACGAAACACGTTATTTCTTATACTTACGTAAAAAGTAAGGCGGGCACCGGCAGATGTTTGCTAACATTTTCCGGAAAAAGACGTCGATAGATAGAATGCATCTACCGATTAGGGGCTAGTTACACAGACGATCTGTCCCCACTCGGTCATTTTATTTTAAATTGCTCGCTGATTAGATTGGTTGTCATGCGTGAAGTTTTCTGTGTAAACGGCGATCGGTGTTCAATCGAAAAACGAATATTTCATGGGTTGCTGGTACACTTTAATTCTCACAATTTTCTCTGTCGGTGGAAAGTATAAGTCGGTTATCGGTGGCCCATCGGAGATATCGGTTGTAGACAGGTGGCCAATTGGTGATATCGATTATAGACTGGTTGTCGATCGGTGATAACAGTTGTCGACAGGTTGTCGATCGGTGATATCAGTTGTCAACAGGTTGTCGATCAGTTATTTGTAAATATAAATTATTTTCACCGATTGAGAATTTTAAACATGTTTTAAAATCCCAACCGACAAAACTCGTCCTTCACAACTAGCAGTTGATAGGTGGAAAACAGATGACCAATCGGTGATATCAGTGTTGAATACGTTATCATCGGTTCACTCCATAATTTAGCTAAAAAAACTAACGATCAGTTACTGATGACTCTGTGCAACTGAAGTGTTAGAATGTATAATTTCTCTCGCGTTCACTACCTATTGTTACCTTTAATGTAATTATCTCTTTTAGCGAACTTAACTTCATTAACATTGGATTCATTAGCGTTAAGAACGATGTTTCTGAAAATTTTGATATTTTTCCAGAAAAGGTTAGGTCTCTTATGACATACGTTATTTTATGTCAGTTTTTGCATAACTCAAATAACCCAGATATATGCACAGTTTGATTCACTGAGATATAATTGTTTTCAGGACATTCATCTTCCCTCTTTTACAGGAAAATCCCGTTTATGGCAAGCTGGCCAATGGATACGCTAAAACTCGAACCTGGCGCCTGTCTTACACATTACTTCAAGTACGTAATGAATCACCTGTTTCCTAAACATATTTAATGACATTTGGTATAGTGTTGTGTAGTTTTGTAATATCCTCATTCTATATAAATATACTAGTGTCCAAAAGAAACGATACCACTTGTTTGCAAGGACATACAAAAAAAAGAAAATTTGGATCGATCTATTTCCTTCGAGAGACCTTTTAACAGCATCATGCATGTGTACAAAAATCAGTTTCATCAACCGTGTACAAGCATAAACAGAATTAAAATATGGATGAGGTCTTAAACAAACATTTTTTAATTATTGAGTATATAGTTTGGTATCGTTTCTTTTGGACACTAGTATATTAAATATATATATATTGAAATTTAAAAGTTATGATGCTGAGATGAGTGTTTCTTCAAAGATTGGTCAAAAAGTATTTACAACCTTGATTATTTCATATGCAAATGATAGAAATGTTTTAAATCGCAAATTTCAAAAATAAAAAATTGCAAATTACAAAAATAAAAAGTAAGTTTTACTCCAAAGCATTGACGTGGTCGTGAGATTTATAACAAGGGAGGTAATGCTTTACTGTACACTTTTCGAAAACCATTCAGTGTTTCAAATGCTTTCTTGTTTATTTTAGACGTGGAACTTTAATCACAGACAACGACAGACACAGTGAATGGATATACATTGTCATGTCGGTATGTTAAGCATATTGCTATTTGTATAACTCTAATGATATGGAAGACGAATGCCATTTTTATTTTTGTGTTATTTATATCACCAAGCATGATAATTACGATATTTGAAAGACGTATATGAAACGACGTTTATCCATTTTACATTGTGTCCAAACATTGTGTAATAATATTACTAATGTGTTGTATGTTTTATTTACTCAATACCATGTTTATTAACTGTTTATAAATTGTATGTAAAGACGGCGTTGTACGAGACTAAATAAAATGTCTGCTCTTATTCTGTTCTTCCGTTTTTAAATACAAGAGGGCACGGACTTAAATGCGCATAATTTAATTATACATTTACTTATAATTCCGAATTCTTGTTCTTTAAAATTTCCTTTTTCTCATTTTGCTGGTTCGATCCTGCAATAGTTTGAACAGTTGTCGTGTTTGTTGGCTTTTAAAGTTCGTTTCTCATCTATTTTAATATCATCGTTGTTTGTGCCGTGTGGCAGCTGTAAAACGTATATCCGTACTGATTGAATATTAGAGCTGTTTATAAGTTATGCATTTTGAAAGCCGATGAACACAATACATATATGTGTAAATATTGAGATGTACTCAACCCTGGGCTAGGCGACGTGGAGAGTAATATGTTTTTTATTACTGCTCAGTCAAACAGAGCCTTCAGTGTATTATCAATGTTCTCTATTCATCTATTGTAAAGTGATTTTATAATTGCAGGGTGCTTGCGAGGTTTTGAAGAGGTTAAAGGCAGTTAAAGGTCGACCTCATAGAGAAATGCGGCTCAAGTCCGATCCTATGTCAGACATCATCCTACCGGAACTAGGCATGCCCAACAACCGTAAGTCTTGTCTTATATGTCTTGTTATGTCATGATTGATATTGTGAGCTACCGTTTATCAGAAGAGCAAGTCATCTTGAAATGAATTACTACTTGAAAGATGAACAGTCTTTTAGACAGACTGAATGAAATTTAAAAAAAATACTTTATTTAATTTTCATTAATGGGAACACAGTCGTTAAATAATGATGGATAGACAGAATTGTTACGAACAGAAATGAAAACATTCAAGAAGCAACATGCGGCAGACATGTTAGGTATGAAATGTAACAATAACAACACGAACATTAATGGACAGAATGTGATGTTTTACGGTTCTCTTGTAGATGCAAAGATTGACTCAGGCAAACTTCGAAGAAACAAGAGCCTAATACACCCGGAAGTGTTTCGCGATATGACAAATTATTACGACTCTTTGCGTCGGGTAAGATACTGTTAATGGCTTTCAGTGAGTTCTATTTGATTTAGTTGCAATTAATAATTTCCATTCTGCTTTTTTTGCTGCCACACATTTTACAGTTATTGACCGTCTGGTGGAATATCATGTATGACATTTTCTGATAGCGTTATGTGTCGTCTACGATCGTCATTGCACTTTCAACGATAAAAAAAGAAAATTATCAATCTTTCCCGAACAAAAAAAATGCATTTCAATAACACTTCTTATAGATAATTGTTAATAATATATCATTATATAAAGGCATAAATTAAAAAAGTTTGAACAGTAAAGAAAAATAGATACTGGTATACATAAAAATTCACTAAAATTCTATTGTCATCCAAACACGAAAAACTAAACAACACAAAACATTATTTCAAATGAAATTATGATACAGACAACAATATGTTGTGTCCTTTTTAAATGAATGAATGTTCAATTTTTAAGAGAATAATCAACATTTTATTCATTTGTCACATATTTAAGAGGTCGCAAACATTGCAAATGGCGAAAACTGGCTTAAATTTCAAAAAAGAATTTTGGGGAAAATACTTATTGCCACCTAGATTTTAGTAAAGAAATGTTTTTAGCTATGGATGTAGTTAATGTTTGCAAGCTCAATATAGTCTAATTCATGTTCTAATTACCAAGCACATACTAAAACAAAAGAAAAACCGTTTGCATGAGAACTCTGAAATTCATGGACAATATACCAAAGCAACTCATATCTGAAATAAGTATATTCTGGTCTACAATATTTAGTGCCAATTCGTCTAAATAATGTTAGTGTTTTCAAGAAATTCAAGGAAAACTTTCTTCCTGGTTCAAACCGAAAGTAAAGCTTGCAAACATTAACTACATCCTTAGCTAAATACATTTCTTTACTAAAATCTAGGTGGCAATAAGTATTTTCCCCAAAATTCATTTTTGAAAATTTAGCCTGTTTTCGCCATTTGCAATGTTTGCGACGCCTTAAGCGACCACGAAATTCAAGGTCATGCACCATTTTGCAAATATCTCATGTTGTATACATATGTTAGAGAAAATAGCACTACATTGTTGTCAGTTTCATATTACGTGGTTATTTTAAATGTATAGTTTGATTTGTTTAGATTTTGAAGTTGGATGTAAATAGAACATCGAATTTTATTTAACGTATATAAAAAATATATTTTTACAAAATTAAATTATTTGTGCAAAGGTTTATTGAACTGCGTTTTGTCGTTAGAAAGATTGTTTAACTTCTTTTTATTGCTGGGAGTGCTATGACGACATATGGAGCTGGTCAAATCTGAAACTGTCCAACTGAAATAGGCGTTGTACGCCTTTCGTTATGGTCTGTCTTTCTAAATGTATAATGTTGTGTCTTTCAAAATGTTTAACGATTCCCGTGTAAATATATGAAGAGTGGACGCTCGTCTGTAAAAGTGTTCAGAACAAGATTGCTTCCTATACTCTATAGTTTCTAATGCATATTTTCCAAGTTAGTTTTCATATTATCATATGACATAAATGTCACCATTCAGAAATACGAAAATGAGACCCCTCAGACGCCGGCGGAGAAAAAAGAGATGCCCCCTGTCGAAGACGAGAGCCTAATGGAACTGCCTGACCAGGCAGATAAACAACTGTCAAAAGTTTTCTCTCGCTCAGTCTCTGCAAGGAGGTTCTCGAATGCTTCCATTGCACATGTGCCGAAAGTCCGCTTTGCGGATGAAAAACAAAAGACAGATGGTGATATACGTTCCAAAGAGTTTAAGATAGTACCATTGGCGCCAGGGAATAGCAGACGACCTGTTTCTCGGGCAAAGTTAGACGAATCTACGCCGAAACTAAAAAGAGATCATTTTGTAAGAAGTGAGACCCCCTTGCTGTAAACACACTTAACTATTGTTCCGAGCCCACATAATCTAACCGCTTGTGTTTGTTGAAACCGATGTACATTACTCTTACCTGTTTCCACTTCTCCTTGCCGCAAGCTTGAACGCTCACACCACCTTTGCAAAGTAATAACTTACATATTTTATTCTTATCACGTAACCACTGTCGTGTAAGGGTTGTCCTGTGTTAAACTTTGAGATCCAATTAATAGTTTTTCAGATGGCACCAAAATAAGACACTAAAGGCTTTTTTTATTGTTTCCCATTTGTACCCATACTTTCCTATATAGACAGGTATACAATGGAAATAAGAGACTCTCTTTTTGTGTTATCCTCGGTGTTGGTGTGCATGTCATGGCTTATTTATTCACATGTATGTTATATATATATATATATATATATATATATATATATATATATATATATAAAATATGGGAAAAGTGTTTTGTTCTTACAGTGCTGATTTGATAAAACTACCCGAACGTTTTCGTCAACATTTAATTGACTTCATCAGGGGTATGATGATAATTAAAATCAACAAGTGGTTACGCTATGATCTTAAAGTGTTGAACCTATCGGATTAGTTTGTTAAACTGTTTAATCCAATCAAATTATAGCGGGGATTTAGATATTCTAAAAATAGAATTAATGCTAACCTGCTTTGTTTTATCGCGGAAGTGTGTTTTATGGCCGGGGGGCTCGATACGGGATTATTATAGTAGAGGTACGAAATGGGATTTATTAGCGAAACACGATATTTTAATTGTGATATTGATAAGTAACCGTCAGTGTTTTTGTTATCTTGATAGTTATGAAATTCAGACAAAAGAAGACAAAAAAATGGTTATCCGAAATGAAAAATAAATTGTGTTGAATTAAGAATAAATAAATTAATTTATAAATATAAACAAACACTGTTTGGTAAGAAAAACTAGGCCTATTTAATTAACACGGGTTATTTTATAAGTTTTAAATGATCGTTTGCTGTTGTTGTTGTTGTTGTTGTTGTCTTGAAAGACAGAAGAAAATACATTTGACAAATGTTATTGATTGTGTAAATCGGCGTCCATAGGGGCCCGGCAATAACCTTTGTAAGATAGCAAATATCGATAACACATTTTAGGCAATTATAATAACCGAAATAATGATGTTTATTCGTTATCTAACTATAACTAACGATGCGTATTTATTGCCTTTAGTAATCAAATTTCAAAATTCACTTTTTACCTACTAGTCCGTAAATCATTCTGATAGTAATTATGAATGTTAAACAACAACAGCAACAACAACCGGCAAAACTAATCCTGACCCAGTGACCTACATTATGATGACTTAACTGTACTTGTGACCTAATTTCGAATTATCATTCGCTTTTATTGATACCTGAAGGTTTTAATGTGTTCAGCCGACGTATCCAATATGTTTCTCTTGCTTTTCTCTGTGCATCTGTCCAGGAGTTGTTGAACTCGATGCAACAGAGTTCTATGTCAGAGAACGTATGTTCTTCCCGCTTGAAATGTTCTGCAACTGGAGACCGAAAGAACCTTTCTTTGGACCAGTCCGATCTATGCAAATTCATGCGCAGGGCAATTGTCAGTTTTGTCTCCCCAACATACTTTTTATCGCATTTTTTGCAAGTCATGAGGTATATCGCATTGCTCGTTTTACAATTTGATACCCCCTTTATGTATGACCGTGCCTTGTTTGATGAGAGAAATGTGTTGGTAGGAGTCATGTGTGCACAGGTTTTGCATCTGGAAGTGCCACACGGAGCAGACCGACCTTCATTGTGGGTTTCGGTTGAAGGTCTGATTTTTGCTCGGACTAGAATATCACGGAGACTTTTTGGCCTTCTGTAGGCGACAAGTGGTTTCTCTGGGAATATTCTAGTAAGTTTGTCAGACTTTTCAATGATTGACCAATGCTTGTCTATAGTTGTACGAATGTTTGGTAGGTTTGGGTGGTATGTGACCACAAATGGCAATCTTCGGTTTGTGTTTGTACCTTTTGTGACTGGTTTTAGCAGGTCGTCTCTTTTGAGGGCGCGTGCTTTCATTATGGCCCCAGACACAGAATCATTGTGGTAACCTCTTCTTTGCAGATGAGCAGACAGTTCATCTGCTCTTTCGTCAAAAGTGTTTGTGTTCGTACAGATTCTACGAATGCGTAAGGCTTGGCTGTACGGGATATTTCTGCTACAGTGCTTTGGATGACAACTTGTTGGAAGGAGGTATTGATGCGTGTCTGTTGGTTTTGAGTAGAGATCGACCAATATTTTGTTTTCTTGCAATTTTGAGACCGTATCCAAGAACACATGTTTGTCATTGGACCAAACAGTGTTTGTTTATATTTATAAATTAATTTATTTATTCTTAATTCAACACAATTTATTTTTCATTTCGGATAACCATTTTTTTGTCTTCTTTTGTCTGAATTTCATAACTATCAAGATAACAAAAACACTGACGGTTACTTATCAATATCACAATTAAAATATCGTGTTTCGCTAATAAATCCCATTTCGTACCTCTACTATAATAATCCCGTATCGAGCCCCCCGGCCATAAAACACACTTCCGCGATAAAACAAAGCAGGTTAGCATTAATTCTATTTTTAGAATATCTAAATCCCCGCTGTAATTTGATTGGATTAAACAGTTTAACAAACTAATCCGATAGGTTCAACACTTTAAGATCATAGCGTAACCACTTGTTGATTTTAATTATCATCATACCCCTGATGAAGTCAATTAAATGTTGACGAAAACGTTCGGGTAGTTTTATCAAATCAGCACTGTAAGAACAAAACACTTTTCCCATATTTTATAATTAGCTTATTTGTTCGTGTATCCTTTCGGGGATCCAGTGTTTCTGAAAGATTTTTGTTGATGTTTTATTTATTTTCTCAACCATATATATATATATATATATATATATATATATATATATATATATATTTGTACCGTACATGTTGTTTAAGATGACCATGTATATGTATTCCATACCGAAATAAATCTAATTACTTGGTTCATATACTCCAAGGATTGTTGGGTCAATGCTTAGCTTGTTTCCTTTTGGATAGCCCCAACCCTTAACGAGCCTTATTAGGTTAGGAGTCCACCGCGGATATCGTGTTATTCCATGCCGTTTGCAACTTCTCTAGCCTATCAAGGCACCAAGTAGGCCAGCAAAAACTATATACATGTATCGCTGTATTTCCTCTTATGCGTTGCTTTGTAAAATAACTTAAACATCTGTAACTGTAACCACTTGTGTTCTTTCGAGCTGCGTGTAAATCACAGTATATGCAATATATTATTCAGAATATCGATTGTAATGATCTTATATTTTATTTTAAAATTACTTTCTAAGAAAAATGTCTTCTAAGTTTGTGCATTACCCTACACAAGGAGTATGCTTGCAACCCCTTATAATACGAGTAACAATATTCCTCACTTCATTCACAGAATTGAAGAAAAAATACAATCATGTAGTGTACATTGTACGCTATGAACAACAACAGACATGACAAGTATGGTATGTTGAATATTTCAGAGCTATCTGTGGAAGCCAGTTGCAGACCAAAGTGTAACTTTGTCTAGTTTTCGTGTTGTAACGACGCTAGTTACTTGCTTAACCACTGGTTGTTATACTGAAACAGCTTTGAAAACATTAAGTGCATTATTTACATAATGTTGCAAGATAGTTATATCATGATATAAAAAATAATTATTATTTTCTTATTAATAAGCTTAAATTGTAGAAAATTCCATGGTGCTAAAACAGTTATGGAATTGTTATCAGTATAACTATCAGTGCTCTTGCTTTGCATTTAGTTGTCATTTGTTCTATGGTTAAAAACATCCTCGTCTTGTTTTATAATTCGTAAGTCATCATTTGTACGACAGTTAGAAACATTCCTATTTTTATTTATAATTCGTTAGTCGTCATTTGTACGACAGTAAGAAACACTCCTATCTTTATTTATAATTCGTTAGTCTTTTATACGACGGTTTGAAACAGTTTGAACTTGTTTTGTAATAATTTAATTTGTATTGTCCTTTTAAAATTAATACATATATGTAAACTATGTATAATAGTATTTCCAAGTAGGTGCAGTTTTATGTGATTTGTTTTTACTGGTCTAATTATCGATTTTTTTTTTAGTTTTAGTATACTCTTTTAATTCTCAGACTGAGTACAATTTGAAGTGTTGAACTAAGTAAAATGTATATTTTAATTACTGTGAAAATTCATTTTACTATCGAAAGGATTTTATTGAGACTTCGATCATAAACAAGAAAGCACTCCATATTGCCCGCCTCAAAGAAAACAAGTTATAGCACGCACAACTCGAGTTATTGAAGTTCTACCCGAGCGCCAGGTCGTAACTTTGATCACGAGGATTGTGCGTGACGTAATTCTTTTGAACCATATTGTCAGGAGAAACGTTCGGTAGGCCTATAAACGTGCTGTATCTGAGAATATAGTTGTAATTTATCCGCAAGATAGGCAAAGCACGGATTAACTAGATCTGGTGAGTTCCCGATGAGGGAGTTAAAGAATAAAGTATAAAAACTCTAAAAAATTGTAAAAAGGCAATTTCATATGATAATGTAGTTGTTGC
The DNA here is from genome assembly GCA_038501625.1 of Corbicula japonica. Lineage (NCBI taxonomy): Eukaryota > Metazoa > Mollusca > Bivalvia > Venerida > Cyrenidae > Corbicula > Corbicula japonica. The sequence goes on from JAZAYU010000173.1 coordinate 1,020,825, forward strand.
TTTTTTTGTTATGATAATTGTCATATTTTCATCATGCTTATAGCGTTTGCCGTCACGTGAGAAACTGGAAGCGAGTTACCGACCGACGTCAATTGATAGCGACGTGTTCTTGGCCAGCACCAAGGCGGCAGAGGACGTGTTCGTCAAAGTAGAAGTACTACATCCCAAAGACTGCTTTGTGAGTAAACAGTGTGCTGTACTATAGAGACCGAACTATTTGTTTATTTATTTTATATCAAAATACTCCTGAAACAAAAAGATATGAATTATTCTGTAAATTAACGAAACTTTGTAAACAATTTGCAAATACCGTCGTTGAAATGTTTCCTCGTATGAATGTTTCGCTATACACAAACAATACGAAACAGCCTGGCGGTAAGAGAAATAGTGATAATACTTTCTCCGGCACTTTTACCGTTTGTTGCCTCGAGTTTTCCGGAAAAACTAAGCAACCGCCTAATTTATTACTCAAGTTCTTCGTATTTTTTAACATTATTAAAGGGGATTTCAAAAAAAATCTGAAATATATTTTAAATTGAAGCAAAACAAAGAATCTACAGCTTTTGAAGCTACTAATTTAATGCTAGTGGTGGCGGGCATTTAAAATGGTGATCCATGACATAGTCAAAACTTGCGTTTAAGTTTATAACTAAATTAAAAAATATCAGTATAATTTTATTTGACAAATACCATATGAATTTCAAAATAAATATATTATTTGAAGTACTTCCACGAAATTTTTGTAAAAAAATGGTGCTTTTAAGAATAATTTATAAAAATATATTTTGTGTACATAATTTGAAGATGTCACTGGTCAATACAAAATGGCCGCCATCCTACAATGGGATCAATATTAATTTGACAATATCTAAGAAACTAGCGCGGCGATGTTAAAGATCTTTTGAGTTTTGTGGTTAGTTTCAAAGTTTCTTTGCAAAGAAAATCAATTTTTTTATTGCCGACTGCCTCTTCAAGCATATTTGACAGCGGTGCATATTTTTAGGGCTTGAACACATTAAAGCACGTGATGGAGACGGACGATGAAGTGTTTGACGTTGGCGGCGAAGAAACACCAATCCTATCTCTGGTAAGATACATGTATTGTTTGAAATAAGGAGGTTTTCTAATTTAAATAAACATTTGGAACGTTTCAAACAGGCATTGAGAGGAATTCGTGGAAAGCCAGGAGCTTTTTGTTTTGTCATACAGTCAACATGATACCAAAAAAAAACAACCCCAAAACATTTTGATAAAAGTTTAAATTCCTTTCTAAATGGTCATATTTCTTTAACTGGACAAAGCATTTGTTTTTGTAAGCAGACTCGGGGTTATCGTTATCAGTAATTGTAATCAGCTATGATTACGAAATTATTAGCGATCTCGATCAATTACAATAATCTTAAGGCAAGCCTGTGAATATATAACTACATGTATGTTGATATTTCAGGTAAGTCGTGGTGCCGAAGTGATTCTAATATCAAAGAAGGTGTTCTTGAAGTATGCTGACCAGAAGTGTAAGCTGCGGGTCCGGGATCAGATCAAGGTGTACCCGTCCGAGGAGGTCATGCAGGGTAACATGCAGAGAGAAGCCGACTGGAGCCTCTACAAGGAATCTCTCCTGGCTAAATATATCGAAAAGAAAGTGAAGAAGGAACATCCAAGATCCAAGTCAAACATGTTCTGAAAAACATGTGAAACGATAGCTTAACTCAAAGACAGTTTCCAAGCTCTATACGACTTAAGTATCCGAGTATTGCAATTTGGCTTCACGATCATTTTCTGTGCCGCTTGAAAAGAACTACAGGCTTAGAAATAACACAAGAAGGCAGTCTGTGACGTAAAATCACCATGATCTTACAACAAAATGTCTTATGGATTGAATTGTCAGTTATAGCGTTCATCGGCGTATGAAAATCTGTTTGGTTGTTTAAAGTGTGTGAACCTTCACACTTTAATCAAGCCAAATGTGTTTCATATTCCGATGAACACACTAAATTATCGATTTGATTCTTATATTATCACTTGTAAATAATTCTTACTAAACTATTGAGAGAATAATTTAATGATGATGAATTGCTGTTTGAACAGCATCAACGACAAAAAAGCGAATGAGGGCTCATCAGAGACGATGGACCAAAAACCCAGTTAGTTTGTGTGCAGCTTTTGTTACAGCAAGCCCTTCAGGACCAAATATTTTCTACCCAAAACCATTACAGACACCAGAAATACTTTGATGGGAGTGATTCAATATGACTGTGATGTTGATTAGGGAATGTTTAGTATGTAAAACTAGTGCTACAAGTAGGCTAAAGGTCCTTGTGTACAAAAACTAGATGGTAGGTGTGTAATTGTCATGAAGGAAATAAATGGCAATTTAGTTGGCAACTTAGTTAGTTACAGGTGATTTAATTAAATAAGGATTGTGTTGAAAATAAACTTGAATGCCACATTGATATTGAAATGTGCTTACCTCGACTAAAATGATTTCATAACTTTTCTTGTGACTTTGTTATCATGTTCTCATCTTAGAATAAAGAATCATACATAAAAAACCAAATAATAAAATTAATAAAATAATTACTGGTTGGTTATAATTAACTTACTTGAATCAAGTTAGGATTGTGCAGTTACAAGTTTTCAAAGGAACTGGTCTAACTAAAAGGGAATTAAAAAGGTAACATAAAGATATAGCACATAAACATATAGCGGAAAATTATTGAGGCAACACATAACTATCAGAATTAATTTTAAATTAGCTTTAAAGAGGTTGATAACTCAAGTTTTTTATGGCAGATACATAATATGTATTTGGATGTTTAAAAACCTTATTATTTTTGTGTTTATTTCTTTTGAAAAGCTCTTAATTAAAAATGCAGCAATATGAAAACTTGAAAAGAATTTTATGTGACAATAAGATCAGGTTTAAATGTTTGAAAGAGAAATTACTTAAAAAGTTGACAATAATGACGTACCATAATTGCAGAATTGATATGGACATCTTATTCAAAATTTAATGCCAAAGGGATAAATAATTTCAAAGTAAGCATTAAGTTTCAGGTTTCGTGACTATGGATGGAAGACACCACAAATATGGTCTGCTTTGTCATGCAACACATTAACTCAATACTCAATAGCCTTGTTATATCATAGGTAACATCTTTCTCCAACAACCTCCATACACAGTATTCTAAATAACCAAGTAGGCTCAACAAGGCTAAAACACCATCAGTAACTTTACCAATGCACTTTCGCAACTTGCAAAAAAGACACTTTCTATAAATTATCACATAAAACTGCAGCAAAAGGTTTATCAACTTTTTAATACAAAAAGAAATCAACATGTAACATAACAGCAGCAGTACATATATATACTACCCAAACTTATCCGGATCATTAAATAAAAAATTAGAAATGAAATCCAAAGAAACACAATCTTAACAAACAGTACATAGTTTAACCCTTTACTTATTTATTGCATTGGCTTACGGTGCAGATCCAGATCAGCCAGCACATCTGTTCCTTCTGATCAGGATCTAAACTGTTTGTTTTTATATTCATTTGACTATTTTGGACTAATATGTGACCAGTGTTGATCAAGATCAGATAGCATGGATGTGCCATCTGATCTGTATCTACACTGGTCACACACGTGCTAAATGCTTATACATTGTATGTATATATGGAGTAAAGGGTTAATTAGCAAACTTGCATTTTCAGACACTCAACATGCACATATTATGAACAGACTTAAAATCCTCGGGGCAAAAATATAAAGAAATATTAATACACAAAAACATCTCTCTGGTTAATGAATATAAGTTGTTCATATATTTGTTAATTGACAATCACAGATAAATGCCATTAGTATACAAATAAAGCAAAAGATCAAGGTCGTTAGAAGTGAAATATATAGATTTATATAAGTTATCTACTACTTTGAAAACAAACACACATCCTTGCAAACCATAATTCCACACGTACAGTAAAATCCTTCATTTAGACCAGCCAGGAATTAAGACCACCTTAATAATAAGACCACCATTTCCAAGTCCATTTTCACAGTTGTGTACAATATTTCCCCTTAACCCTTTCCTGTATAGACACACCTTAATTGCTAAGGCGAACAGTTTAGATCCAGATCAGCCGGCACATCCGTGCCGTCTGATCAGGATCTAAACTGTTCGCTTTTTGATTCATTAGGTTATTTCTGACCAAAATGCGACCTGTGCAGATCCTGATCAGACGGCACAGATGTGCCGGCTGATCTGGATCTACACTGGTCGCACATGCGTAAAAATGCGTATCTGTACAGGGCCCAAGATCATAAAACTAAATTTGGAGATCAGTCTCAAATCTCAAGGATCTAATTGGCTGAAATGGCGACAAGTCGCCATTTCAGCCAATCAGATCCTTGAGATTTGAGACTGATCTCAAAACTTAGTTTTATGATCTTGGGCCCAGGAAAGGGTTAAAGTTAAGATTATCCCTTCATTAAGACCACTTGTGACTTAACTACCAGGGTTGGAGGTTATAAAGCTGAGATTGGAAACCAGTCTCAAATCTCAAGCATCTGATTGGCTGAAATGGCGACCAGTCACCATTTCAGCCAATCAGATGCTTGAGATTTGAGACTGGTTTCCATGCTCAGTTTTATAACCTTCAGCTCAGAGGTGGTCTTAACAGCAAGGTTTCACTGATTCAGAATTCAAATATATCAAACAAATCTACCACTGGTAAAACTCTTAATTTGTTTATGCCGTCTCCCAACAACAAGAACAGGATAATGACTAAATGAGGCAAGAAATTAACTAGGACACTTGTTCATCATGGCACATCAGTTGATGACAAAATGGAGATTCAACACTCATCACAATATAATGGCTATGTAAATGTTAAAGCATTTTGAAACTATATAAAAAAAATAGCATTTTGATAACCCTTTACTCCTTATATACACCTTTATGGCATGAGAAAAAAGTGTAGATCCAGATAAGCAAGCATATCAATGCCGTCTGATCAGGATCTGCAGTGTTTATTTTTTATTCATTAGGTTATTTCTGACAAAAAAGCCAACAGTGCAGATCCTGATCAGACTGCACAGATGTGACAGCTGATCTGGATCTACACTGGTCGTACATGCGATAAAATACATATATATGGAGTAATGGCTTGATATTATGGTTTGCCCTCTCCTGATGATCTACAACAGTATATTTTATAATCTCCGAGAGGAAAACCACTGGAATGTGATGTAATTAATCAATACAGTAAAATACTCAAAAGATGCCCTTATGTGCCATAAGATGATTTATGGCAGGAAATAAGTTGGTGTTCTCATGAAAGGCTTCAATGTACATGTACAGTAAAACCCCTCATTACAGACACTCGATATTACAGGCACCCCAGTATTATTGGCGATTTTTTAAAGAACAGACATTGTCTCTTCTTTTTTATTCAAACCCACTATAAGGGACAACCCGCTATTAAGGACACTTTATCCCAGTCCCTAAGGTGTCCATAATAGAGGGGTTTCATTGTACTTGTTACATTCGTAAGATCACTGTGGCAGCATATACTCCGGTGTTCTGGTAACATGCTCAGGTTTACTTGTGGGGTGCTTTGCTGTACTCATGATTATGGTAGGAAATACTTTGGTGTACTCATGTGAAATCTGTGATCTGGAAAATACCCATGACCATGGTGCAATGTGCCAAACCTGAAAAACACAATTTATGACAAATAAATACATTGAAAAAGAAACGCAAACAAACAGTACTATCAAGTATGGCAAATATGCTTGCATTACAAAACTCAATCTGGGCTAACTAATGACCAACACGACATCTCCATACCATTTCTTGATGGCAGAAATTACAACACAATTACGTAAAATCCTCCAAAAGGGAAGTCAGTTATAAAATTTATAAATAAAATACACTCTTTTTCGGAATTTTCGAACTCTTGTTCTTTGTCAAGATTAATACAGAAATTATTGCTTAAGTGACATCCATGTTGAAATTGTATTGTTGTTTGATGTATCCCAGGACGACGTCGCGTAACATAATTATATTACTAATAAAAGTGATTTTTTTGTAGGTCAAAACATTCTAATGTTTCTGATGGATACAACAGTTATTCAGTTACTGATTTAAAACATACAAATGTATATTTATAATTATATTACTAATAAAAGTGATTTTTTGTAGGTCAAAACATTCTAATGTTTCTGATGGAAAAACAATGTATAAATTAAAGTTCAGTGACCAAACACCAATACTGGTAATCCAGTAAAGGATATGCATCAGTCACTCTGATGAAAAAACACCCATTTATTATTAGTTTTCCCCTGAAGGTCAGCCTTGACCTTTGAGCTGATGATCAACAGACTGAGCAATATCAAGTTTGGTGACTAGAGCTCTGGAGGTCAAAATGTTCTCCTGTTATTGATATCAATTTCTAATTGAAGGTCACATTGTATTTCACACCCATAATCTACATCACAAGACCAATCTCCTTATTATGTTTAATGAATGAACGTCTTCCCATTTGTCTGTAATTGATCCGAAATCACAAAAGTAAATAGATGGATGAACAAGTCCCCTTTACTATACTAGTATGGTTTTCTTTTGTTTTGGCTTTGTTTCATGGCACTCTTTAGGCAAATATTATACTCCAAAACCCCACAGGTGATAGTGGGTGGGACAGGCAGCTTGCACCATGAAAAATTAAACTATTAACATTATACTTTGGTTGTCAATGAGTAATACTGACTATTCAAAACTCTTTATACATTGTAAGGCATATTGTTTTTATTAGTTTTCGGGAAATTTGATTATGATAAGATCTGTTTAATTTCTGGGGTAAGTTTGAATCCTAAGCAGAATGTGTTACACTGGAATCCTATTTGACAATTCAAAATAGTCATTCTTTATACCAGCATTTCTAAAAGGTAGTAGTGAACAGAAATTTGCAGAAGTATCAAGGAAATGAAATGCAAAGACTTGCTTTTAAACCATTATGTTTATAAAAAAACCACTAAAATTTATTTCAAAATGCACTATTCTGATAGTTACAAAATGGGACACACTATATCCAGCAGCACACAGTATTGTACTGAATTTATTGCATAAAAATGTAATAATAGAAAAACAAGAAGGTACTCACTTCTCATTAAAGAGGACATCACTAGGTATGCTGTTAGTATCGTACGTGACCCTAGAGTTATCCTGGTAGTTGCTGGGATCATCAGGGATCTCAAATCTTGCCATCTGTAACTCAGTATCACTCAGTCCACCGTGTGTTATCCTGGCATAACCTAACCTGATAAAGAAAACAGACATTTCAGAAAAAAATCATTGGTTTATTTTCTTTTTTATACTTTTAAATATTCTCAGTTCTAAACAATATATTCATACATGTATGGCATTTTTAGAAAAGCTGTTGGAACTGACAGTGTGACAGTGAAAAGTTGTTGGCACACTTTTTACCAACAACTTTTGAGAAACATTCATGCACATTGATGTAGCAAGTAAAGTGTTCACCATGCAACAGTTTGTGAGCAATTTTAATTAAGCCATCCCAGAAGAATCTTTGCTTTCATCACATAATGAAAAACAGTCTCAAGAAAAAACTTAAGCAAAGTGCAAGGTGAGAGTATATGTAAATATTTTGAACAGCTACTGAAATTAGAATTTTAAAAAAATTGGGCTGGTTTACATCAGATTGTTGCTATAGAGACTAACATTTTCTGATGAATACACAAATGACAACTATTTGTAAAATAAATGCAATATAGCCAAATCTGCAAAACTGGAAAGTTTTACTGCACTTTGTACAAATTTAAAACAAATTGTAGCACTTTTCTGCGGCTTTTTTGAACACCCCCCTCCCCTATAACAATAACTGTCACACAATCTCATCTTTTTAAGCCTTCTGTATATGATTATTTGGAGAACAGGCTTCTTTACCTGACATATTTAAAGAATCTAACCTTTTTAGGTCTCTGTACATGATCTATTCACAGAATCTCACCTTTTAAGGTCTCTGTACATGATATATTCACAAAAATCTCACCTTTCAAGGTCTCTGTACATGATATATTCACAGAATCTCACCTTTTAAGGTCTCTATACATGATATATTCACAGAATCTCTTTCTGTCAGTATCATCAATATCCTTCACATTGCCAGCACTGATCAGTTCCTGATACTCGTAACTCCCTGGCTTTGACGTGACGTATCCCATGAACACCACAGGGTTCTTGGCATTCTTCAGTTCTTGAGCAAGGAACTCGGCCTGTAGTTTACGGTCCAGTCTATCTCGATCATTACCCATGTGTGTGACCACAAAGTCCACAAGACTTCCAGAAACATTCACTGTAGCTGTTACAGCTGGTGCTAATTCTCCTAGAAAAGTATATGGATTTTCAATTGAAAGCTTCTGTTCATGTCTTACAGTGAATATTTTAGTGAAAGAAAAAAATTTGTAAACCAGACATGTACCAAGAGTTTCCAATCAAGCTAGATGGCATTAATGCCATTTTAATTTAAACAGTTTTATTTAAAATCAACTTATAAACAAAATCATTCAACTGATGTTTATTTTTGACGGCTTGGATGAAACTAGTATTTTTACTGAATGTGAATTGTGGAAATTGCAGAAATATCTCATTTGCTGTGGATTTGAACAAACAATCTGTTTTCTTTAGTCTGACCCACTGTTCCTTGATCATGGTCCCTCCATATCCATTATATGCAAAGGATTACATTTTAGGTTTTTTGGTCTAACAAGTGCGTGATGCAACCCATATCATTTATGTGAGTAAGAAGAGCAACGACTTTCCAAATGTTGAAACTTAAAACAATGAAAAAAACAACAAATTACAGTTTTCCACCCTGATATCTAGTCTCTTCAATATTAAGTGAAAAGACAGTACCATAAAAAACAGTAAGTAAATTACAAATGCATTGTCATAAAGAAAAAGAACTGTTAACCCTTTCCTGTATAGAAACAATTTTATTGCTAGGGCGAACAGTTTAGATCCAGATCAGCCGGCACATCCGTGCGGTCTGATCAGGATCTAAACTGTTCGCTTTCTGATTTATTAGGTTATTTCTGACCAAAATGCGACCAGTGCAGATCCTGATCAGACGGCATGGATGTGCCGGCTGATCTGGATCTACACTGGTCGCAAATGCATAAAAATGCATATATATCATGGAAAGTGTTAACTAACTCGTTATAACATGAACATACCATGAGGTGATGGCAGCAAATGATGGGTGGATTTAACAAATGGATACTTCGACAGGATCAGGTTACTGTGGTGGGAAAATATGGATTATGACATGTTATTGTTTGACATGTTTCTGTCTACAAAATGTCACTACTTACTTGATACGAATTTTGTTAACTTTTAGTAAGTTTTCATTTTATTTGTAATCATATTATTACAGCATCAGAAACATACCAATAATTCATGAGACTAATTTATTACATACTCAAGAAAATAAGAAAATAAATGTAAGAAAATAAAATATTGCCAAAATTCCATAAAATTATGTAAACTACAGATATCATTGGTTGATCGCAAAAATAGTTGTAACAGCCTTCTTTATTTATATTGAGTCACAACTGTTTTGCACAAATCACAAGATATGTGATACCATGAAAATACCAAAACTGGAACTCGATCTCTAAAACTGAAATTTTACTATTAAAACTGGAAAATTTATAGATACCAATTTAGTACAATGACCATACTGCTGTTTTTATGTGTTCTAGTGTAAAAGTAAAGCAATTGTAACACAGGAACAGAGCAGTCTGATGATCATTTTTATCTATTATAAAGAATGTTTCAACTGATATATTGCTTCAATGATTGCAGCATATAAGGTATTCAGGTAACGTTAACTAAAATGGCCATTTGATATTTGAAATTTTAACAATAATTACTATGTGAATATCACATGTATAAATAGTACAGTTGGTAAGACAAGATATTTACCCCCAGGTGTGGTCTTTTGTTGAGGGGCCAAAATCGACATAAAATCCCATCTTCTCCCCGAGCCATTGACCAAGGTCATTGTTGCCTAGGAATGGCTTGGAAGCATCACTCTCTAACATGGTCACTATATCAGCACCTACATGTATGTAAAATTGTGAAAATATTTTCATTACCAGTTTAATAGTTTTAATTTACAGCAAAACAGTCTATTATATATAAACAGGGTCTATTTAATCAATTACTAATTAAATAGACCCTGATATAAACAAGAATGCCAAAGTGCCACAAAATACACCCATCCAAAAGGGCCATGCTGAAGCAATTTGGCTGGTGATTAAACCTAGCCAAGACATTTTGCCCATAAACATTTTCCGCAAGTTTCATCAAGATTGTACAACTGTTTGAGTTATAAGGCAAAACTCCATTTATTGTATAGATAAAGGGCCATAATTCTGAAGTATCTGAAGCATTTTGGCTGGTTATCAAACTTGGTCCAGATGTTATGCCCATTTATATTCTCCCAAAGTTTCATGAAGATCGGACAACAATGGTTTGAGTAATTGAGCAGACATTGCTGTAGACGCCACCCACCTGTCCGCCATAGGTGTTCCTATACGACCTGTCTTCAACAAGTGTATAAAACTTTTACATAACAGCTAATCTGTCTGAGATCCTTTGTCACACTGGTTACCAAAGAGCACGCACTAACAAGTATTATTCAGTCATAGTGTGAAGCTGATGACATTCTTTTTTTTTTATTAATTTCATTATTTTTTTTTTTCCATTTAAACATAACTTATCAAAACTGTCTAATATTTATAAGAATAGATATATAACAGTTACTGTCGATACTTTAAACAAACAGAAACAGCTAAAATTGTCTAAAATATCTTTATCTGTCTTTGTGATCCCGTATCACTCCTGAGACCACAGAACACACACTGACCAGTATCATTGAGCATGGTAGCAGTCCTTTCTAGACTCGGCCAGCCCTTGTTGTCATATCCAAAATGATACGTCCATATTGCTGTTGTAATCTGCTTAGGTGATTTCTGTAAATAATACAGCCCTAAAGTAATAAACAGTGCTCAAGGTTATAAAACTGAGCATGGAAACCAGTCTCAAATCTCAAGCATCTGATTGGCTGAAATGGCGACCAGTCGCCATTTCAGCCAATCAGATGCTTGAGATTTGAGACTGGTTTCCAATCTCAGCTTTATAACCTCCAACCCTGAGATTGGAAACCAGTCTCAAATCCCAAGCTTCTGATTGGTCACTCCCCTCATTGAGCTCTATTTCAAACAATAAGATTTCTGGGATAAGAGACAGTCACAGGTCTCCATTTCCAGTGTTATATTCTTGAGACCCAAGTCTTATTAAATTTGGAAAGGAGTCTATTTGCATGCCAGTATGAATGATGTCCCCTTATGTCAGGTAGTAAGGTTAGTTTCATTAAGAAAATCATTGGCCTGATATCGAAACTTTGTATTGTAAAACAAGAGGTTTTGAACTTGTGAAATATCCACCAATCAGAATACTATATTTCAACACAAGACTATCTTGAACCTTTCCCATTGACATAGAGGTGGGAGATTTTGAGCTAGTTTTTCTGTATTCCTGCTTTGCCAAAAAAAAAAAGATTTTCTGAAATGATATTTTGTTTGTAAATAATATTATTAATAAACTATCTCATTTTGGCCAGTAATTCTTGTATTGGCCCAGCAATTCTGATATTTACCCAACAATTCTTGTATTGGCCCAATTTAGTATTCATATGAATTTGATGTTTTTATTCTGTTAATTAATAAAAATGTCATTAATCAAGAGAATTCATATCATTTTGGCCATGTTATCGGGCCTCAAGCAGTTTTATTAGCTCCATGCCTCACGCCTATATGATTACCCTTGGCCCAATAACAAGGCCGATATGAATTTACTTGATTAATAACATTATAATATTTGCACATGAGAAAACCGAAGTTAGATTCAATTATGTAAAAAAATTAAACAATTAAAGATACAAAAAGAAAATAATTATCTTGCATGAGTCATTCAGTTATTTATAAGGTACAAAGAATCATTAATGGTCTTTTACCTTTACAGGGTGGTTAAATCTGTCAGGATTATATCTGAATCCATATCCCAGCAGACCGATGCACAACAAGATAACAAGCACTGAAATATACACGCATGCTGGCTTACAAATCTAAACAACACAAATTAACAAGGCATCTGTTCTTCTTTTAGCATTGACCTTCATATAAAGCTGGGCATAAAATATAGCATAACAGAAATATAATTTACAGAGTGAGCTCATGAATTCTTATTTTCACAAGTGGCTATGTAATTTCTGAGTTCAATGTTTAATATCTTTGCCTGATTAAAATAAATTTTCTGTTTAGCTTATACTTTTAATACATAATTTTCTTGGTTTGGAAAGAAAAATACAGGCCCAAAAATGTTTTTATGACATTACATCATGACTTACATAACTTATTAGAATACATAAAAGAAGTACATGTAACATGAATTTTATAAATATTCTTCAGCAAGATTTTTTCTGCTTTTCAGTTCTGTAGCATTTATTTTTATGTCAAGATTGCTTAAATACTGAATATGGAAATGGAAGAAAAAATATACACAATTAGTCATACCTTTATTGAAACTTTCTGGAGGCATTTTCTTTTTTTTCAATGTAATGTAAGCAGTATGACCATCTCCTGCAGGGGTGCCACCTGGAAGAAAAAAGTGACTTCATTTCACACAAGTGCCAAACTGCCAGAAAATATGCCCATCAGTCAGCAGTTATTGCAAATATGAGAACTTTGACTCAAATCAAACTAATTTATGTCTATATACAGTGCATCATAACCAAGTTTGAAGATTACCAGGAAAAATCTGTAACCTCCATACATCAGGAACAAAGTGTGATAGATGGAGTCACAGACCCCAAAGCAAATTTTCTTTTAAGCATTTTGTTGCATCTGATTGAAAATTTAATTTATACTAATTAGTTTAAATATTTGTGTCTGAGTTTGGATAAAGTCACACTTGTAAAAAAGCTTGAGTCGACTCATTTGTCCCACCTTCAACGGAGAAACATTTTAAATTGATTTTATTCATTACATGTACATAGGCAAAGCATCTTCATCATCATAAAGTTAAATAACAATTAATGTTACATTATGTACATTGACAGTGGCATGGAATACATCTAAAAATTTAAAGCTCACTCGACCTCAATGATTGCCGCATATGTTGTCTCATAATCTTTTACACCGAGTGTTCCTTTTATGACTCTTTTGTTGGGGAGATTTGTCTATGTTTGGATCAGTCTTTTGTTGTTGTCATAAGCGTATGCACGCTTATTTAAAGGGCACAGAGGTCACATCACTATCGTAATTAAACACTGTTTTTATTGCCATTAAAAATATCAGAATGCATCAATTGAGTGAACATTTTGCATAACACGCGATCATTATTGATTATTAAATAATCATGTCAGTTTGCCCACCTGACAATTTATCACGTTGGTGATACTGCGCACATTGTTGGACCACGGCGAATTTCACACTTCGACTTATCCAATGACTTTACATAGTATACTTTATCTGGCGTGTTAAAATTTACTTCGACTTCTAAGTCGAAATTCGACTTAAACGTCATAATTTATATATGTAACAAGAACAAATTTATACGGGACCCTGAAATTAATTCAAGATAACCGATGTTTCGACTTAAGCAAGTTTTACACGAGTGTGGACTGTATATGAAATACAAGTTCAGTCATCAAGCAACAAGTTTAGTTGAATTTAATGTAAATAGCCTGATCTTTTTGTCACTGCTCATTACTTACATTCAAAGTGAAATTTTTATCCAAACAATGGAATAAACACTAGTTTTGGACAAGAATGGGCCTGATTTTAGCCCTAAATCAAGCCCCCTAAAACAAATTTTCCAACAATAAACTACTAAATCACCTACCAACAAAAAGTCCAGCAAAGATAGAGAGCATATTGAGAGCAATGAGGATGCCTGTGTGTTCTCTGGTATACTCTCCCAGCGGCACAAAGTTGTACGCCACTGTCCACACCAGGAAAAAGTTCTGTACCAAGAACGTCAATATGGCAAGGAACAGGGTCCGAGCAGGTGGACATCTAGTGACCCGTTCAGTCATCTCTGGCCAGATGGACGTTGCATACACAGCAAGAACCAGGCCTCCTACAGTAGAAAATTACATGGTTTAAGTGTCTTTCAGGTGTGCATGGTTTGGATGGAAATATTTGTTACCTCCCAAAAGCAATTGACCAGGGGCCAGATATTCCCATCTGAACTATGTGCAACATACTTTATGCCCTATATTCATTTAACCTTTTTATTTATCCCTTTACTTCATATAAATGTACATAGGTTTTATCACAAGTGTGACCAGCCTAGATGCAGATCTGCCAACAAATCCATGACATAAAATAAGTGCCCAAGGTTATAAAACTGAGCATGGAAACCAGTCTCAAATCTCAAGGATCTGATTGGTTGAAATGGTGACCAGTCGCCATTTCAGCCAATCAGATCCTTGAGATTTGAGACTGGTTTGCAATCTCAGTTTTATAACCCTCATCCAAGGATTTACACTGTTTGATTTTTGGTGAGAAATAACCAAATGAATCAGATGGCAAACAGTTTAGATCCAGATCAGAAAGCAAAGATGAAATCACAGAATGGAAGATAATTAAAAATCTTGTCAAAAAAGATGATTTACTGTCTGCTGTATATTGAGATGAATTTAACTGAAGACTCTTATCTATTTAATTGCTTAGCACAGCAATGCTGTGGGAGATTTTTCATTTTGTTTTAAAATAGCCCTCATTCAGAGGAATTCTTCTCTTTACCTGTTTATTTTATCATCATTAATAAGAAATTTATCCATTTAATTGCTAAGCACAACATTTGTGACATTTAGGGCAAGTGCAGACCAGTGCCCAAGGTTATAAAACTGAGCATGGAAACCAGTCTCAAATCTCAAGCATCTGATTGGCTGAAATGGCGACCTGTCGCCATTTCAGCCAATCAGATGCTTGAGATTTGAGACTGGTTTCCATGCTCAGCTTTATAATCTCCAGTCATGGATAAATCTTTGCAGTCTAGTCATTGTCTACACTGTTTGCTATTCAGTTAATAAAATGAGTAAATCATTTTCTATAAAACAACAATAGACTTAACATTAAGACATAGGTAAAGGGTTAAATGTTTGCTAAGATCACACTCAGCAGAAATTTAAACCTTTACCCACTTCTTAATGTTATGGACACCCTTCTATCATGATTAGACTGCAAAGATTTATCCAAGTCTGCACTTGCCCTAAATGTCACAAATGCTGAGCTAAGCAAATAAAAGGATAAGTTTCTTCTTAATGATGATAAATATACAGATTTTTCAGTTAATGCCAATTCAAATCGCAGTATGAAATAAAGACATTTTTTTCTTTTATAGAATCTGAGCTGTATAATGTAAAGGTATATAATTTAGAGTTTATTCCCTATTCTAAGTTCAAAATAAAGGAGTTAACCCACAGTATATGACCATTAAACACTTACACATTCACACAAGTTTAAAGCAGCATTACTTTAATTTAACTCTTTCTTGTATGAAATATTACATGTATTTGGAACTATAGGTACAAATTTTTGCAGCATTAGTTTGGGCTAATAAAATTTTAATTTACAAAAAATAAATTTGGTCCGCGCGACTAAAAGCGAAAGTAGGATTTCCGAAACGTCACGGAAATCGAGGTCACGCATTAAGTGGTCTCTTCATCAAAAATCGGTGCTAAATATACCTCCATTATATTTAGCTTCTTAAAAGTTTGTTAACGATAATTTAACAGTATCATTGAAAATCCCGTCTATAAGAAAGAATTCAATCAGACCTTATGTGTTCTGATAGAGAGTTTATATAATGGAGTCTATATAGACAAATATGATTTTTCAATAGTATATTCTTACTTAAGTTTAGGGCTGGGGCTTTAAAATCCAATTTATATGACACCCATAGTCTTCTTTAGTGTTGATAATCAAACATCTCCAACCCATCGGGGAGTCTCCCGTTCTTAAAGAGCAGAATTCCTCTGAATGAGGGCTATTTTAAAACAAAATGAAAAATCTCCCACCTTAGTGTTCAAATTTAATTCTTTGCCTAGAATGATATTAAAATCTTCCAGTTTTACAGAAGAGGTTCACTGGTATGTTATCGCTCACCTGCAAAGCCTGTCCAGGTTGGGAGGAAATACAGAGCATAAAATGCACCAACTCCCAGAAGCCACCACAGCTTGCTCACAGCAACATGACGACATGCAGACATGTATGTTCCAAACACCAACGCACATAATGTGCAAGCCCTGCAAAGTGAATAATAATAGCAGTAGTACTTTAAATTTTGTCTCCTTCCTTTGAAATTGAATGTGGAACAAATTTAATAGAACTATTCTAGAATGATCAATAAGTTGTACTAAATAAGAAGCACCTAATTCATAGTTCCCACAACTGCAAAAATTACCTCCCTTATCAGTTGTTAGCAGCCATCTTGTATGGCAACATTACTTACGGTTTCAATAGCAGAGCTTGATGAAAAAAAAGGATAATAATCGGCAAGAAAAATGGCATAGTGACAGTAGTGCACAAGAAATGCTTGCAAGATTGATTAGCACCACCACACTATGTAATTTGCACAACTTTAATCTCATAATCCATTTAATTTTAATAAATGAGCAATTCCCCCTTTATGTCTTAAGCATATTGCCATACAAAATGGCTGGCGGGTTTTGCCTGTGGGAAATATGTATTGTTGCAAAAAGATAAATTGAGCTGTATGGGGTAGTTAAATTAGGGTAATGTATGGTTTGAGTAAACAAGTATTAAATATCATTGACAAAAACCACATAAGCAAGAATAATCAGCCATTTCTTATTTCTATGAGAATTTATCATATTATTTTGACATGTGTGTTTATGATGTATTGATTGAAAACATGATGTTTTGCAACAAAAAAAAGCCTTCGAAAATGTCTTTTCTTTTGAATTTTAATATATTTAAATCCCATGTATTCATTTTTTATGTTGACTCATCACATATAACGACATAGATGATTTAAGGCAGTATCAAAAACCGAAAGAGTAAAAATCTAATGTACAATGGTTATTCATAGAATATCGAATAAACTGCATACGACTGTATATACCGTATAAGGTTTTTTCCGTAAGCATAATATTTTCGCTATTTTCACGACCTTCGTGAATAATACAACCAAATTTCCCAACTTTATTTTCGCGAAGTGCGCTATATTGCTAGACTGTACGGTACACATGATTGAAAGTGTTGTTGCTATTTCTTTATGTTCTAAGTTAGTCAAGCATATCCATAGTGCACAAAAGTAATCGCTT
This sequence comes from Corbicula japonica, assembly GCA_038501625.1. NCBI lineage: Eukaryota > Metazoa > Mollusca > Bivalvia > Venerida > Cyrenidae > Corbicula > Corbicula japonica. The sequence continues at coordinate 1,038,267 of JAZAYU010000173.1, forward strand.
CGAGCAGATTAAGTAAGTACCAATACAATTAACTGTTTGGGAGTCAAAATCATTTGTACTGATGACAAACGTCAAATCATAGGTAGTGATAATTTCATACTTTCAAAATTTGATGTCTATACTATGCTTAACAAACAATGCAGATGAGAGTTACTTAATGAACTGTTTACAAAGGCTTTATAACCTACCCTGCGGGCTAAAGGTTTATAATCGCTTCATAGCATCTATATCTGCGGTCATTATTCCGCCGATAAAAATATAATCACCATTGATATTATAACAGATGTCAATTAAGTACTAATATTGGCGGAGGGTTAATTTTGGCGATATTGGCAGTCAGGGTCAGTTGCGCCAATATAAAACACTGCCAATGAAAATCCCCATCAATTTAAAACACCTCCAATTTAGTATCTGGAAGGTAGATAACTATGTTATACTAGTACGTATTTTGTCGCCTTTTTTCCCCTTGATGAAGAAAGATTGTTGCATGTTTCTTAATTATGTATATTCTTTGAAACCTGAATAAAAACTTAAACAACATGAAACAAGAGCATATGAATGTTTTATTTATTTTCTTTAGAAATAGCCAGAAGGAGTGTTTGGCACTTTATAGTTATAGCTTTTGTACACGTAGTAAATTAAATCGAGTTTTTTTCCGTTGTTTAATATCTAATAGAAACCCGCTTTAAAATAATAAAATAATATTAAATCAAACAATATCTAATAGAAACCCGCTTTAAAATAATAAAATAATATTAAATCAAACAAGCAGTAAAAGTTCCATGTGTTTGGACTTGGGTTTTGATTGAAGCATTTTCATCAGTTCTCTGAGACATTATTAATTGTGTAATTATTTAAGATAACTTTATGGAAAGTTTCAGAATCATATCTTTATCCACTGTTGAGTAATCTTGAAAATACTGGGTTTCTGAGATATTTAGCTGATTATGACAAATTGCTTTTATGCTAGTTTGTTTAAAATACATTGTCTTTGTTCATTTTCTTTGCATAAATATGTTGTTTATAGTCATGAGTAGGTTTCCTGAAAATTTGGTGCAGGTCGGTTAAGTATTTTGAGAATTATGCTGAAATATGTATTTCAACCCCATCCCAACCCTGTCCTGGAAATGCCAAAATTGAAAAATGCTTCAAAGTCATTATTTTGCCATGTTTGGGTGAAAATAGTTAGTTTATCTTGATTTTTATGACTTAAATTGCATTTTTGGAAAGTTTCACTTAATAACTTCATGTTTTAAGGTGCTATCCTTATTTATTTGTTTGTTTACTTTCTGCCTAATCTAGTCAAAGACAAGCAGGTGCTTGGAATGGCCAAAATTCCTTAATATTTTCTTTATTTGGCAGACTTTGTATATAATTCATACATAAAAATGATTCTTATGGCTTTGCCCATGTTTTAATGTTGTTTTCAGATTTTTATAGGACTTTAGGAACATGTAATTCCCAAAAATGGCTCTCTGATGTGACCATGTATTTTGGCAGCCATTTTGGGTCAATTTGCCAATTGTTGACAAGAATTTATGACACCTGTTTTAGCACTTATTTTAATGTGTTCTTATATAATAATACATCCTTACGATGCAGAATTTGCCATAGATTTTATTTGAAAACTTTGTTTTATTTAACTATTTCTTATTTTTGTGCTTTTGATGAAAAAAAGGGTTTTTTTGCAGAATGGGCATGGTTTATGTCAATCATTGAGTAAGGTTGGGTTTATTTTTAGCCAATCAGAAAGCAGGACATATTCCTCATCTATAAAAGAGCCTGATTTCATTGTTATGAGAAGATTCATTTTTTGGACTTACTACACTTTGGAACTTAAACATTTGGACTATATATTTTGTATGAATCTTCACTTTTGGACTTAGCAGAGTAGAAACATCTCTGAATAATTAATTAGAAATTTATGCAGAAATTGCCTTGGGAAAGTTAAAAAAGTTAAGAATAATAGTTTATTGCAAAATTCATCAAAACAAATACACATTTTAGGGATATTTAGTCAGATATAATATTTGAAATTAACTTGTAAATATATGTTACATATTGTAGCTGTGTGAAACTGTGAGTGTATGTTTAGTAACTTGATTTTTAATAGATTTATAGAAACCAGAAGCATTGTTGTTGTCTTCAATTACTTTTATTACAATATTTATGTGAACAGTGCAGTAGCTTGGACTTAACTGACATAAATTGATATCTCAGTTACTATACTGATATTTAACTAGTCCCAACTTAAAGGACTTGTGACTTCTGGCCAGTCGTGAAAACGGCCATTGGTGTCGGCTGACCTGACGGAAATCAGTACTTCCTAATCTTAAATGTAGACCCTCTTCATGCTCCTGAAGTAGGTTTACGACACTTATAATGCGTCAACAAAAGAAATATAATTGGAATATCAAACAAACCAATCGAGTACTGTATTAGGTAGCTGCGATAATGTTTTCACACTTAAAATTTAACAATAGAATAACTGCAACGTTTACTTTTCTCTTCCATTGTCCCATTTCTGTCATTTTTCATCAACAGTTTTATTTTGGCGGTCTGGCTTGTAAGTGCCAAAATATGACCCCGCCAATATAAAACACTTTCAAATACGCCAAAATTTGACACCACCAATATTAAGCACTATACAGTAATACTAAATTTTTACATTTGCTGAACCATGTGAAGAGGATTACAAGAAATATAGCAATATGCATGGAATGCAACAGTTAACAAGCGAAAATTAATTTCTGTGGGTGCAGATTTGCTAAAATAACAACCGCAAAAATTTAAATTACCGTATTCCGTTGTGTATACCGCACAGTTATGTATAACGCGCACCCAATTTTTTACGTAAAATCGGCGGGAAAACACTTTTTCGGATGTATAACGCGCACCAATTTTTCGTGTTGTGCGGAAGTTGGAAGGCTGAAAATAAATGACAATTTGCTTGCATTTCTTTCGAAATAAATGGCGGTCTTAAAAAGGACCTTGGTCTGTCGATGTGCTCTGATGATTTAGTCGCGGACATCCATATCGTATGACTGACTTAGTTTTCCCATTTTCGCAATGACAATTTGAGATGACAATCTGAGCAGGTGACAATTTGAGCTTTGAGAAGGTTTGCATGAGCAATGAATGACAAATACCCTGCCTTCAGTTTTATTGAGAAAATCTTGGCATTCACAACTTATCACCTTCTCAAACATCTCATCACCTGCTCAATTTACTTATCACGTTCTCAAACATGTTTGTTGAAATGTTTTAATTGAATAACAATGCCCTTTGGAATTTATTTGTTGCAAACAAATCGCAATTTGTTACAAACATATCGAATATTATATTTGGAAAACAATACCTTTTACAAACCAGAGTCGAAAATTGCTAACGGTAATTATTAAGTCAACAATAAGCTGATCCATGTTGCAAACTAATGACACAACATAACCCAAAGTTATTTTACAATAGTTTTTTTTTATCTGAAAATATATTTAAGATTTCGGCTGAATCTAGATTTTTCACAAACATTTTTAAAAAATTATTTTAATATTTCTTTGCGAACGCTGTTTTGTTACGACCTCTTTTGCGATACAGTTTATTAAAACATGGACGCAATCGTCAGACGCGATCTGCATCCGACCTGTGCATATAGATGCGCAGTAAAACCAAACTTCCGGTTTACCGTGTTTCAGACGATATTCGTCATTTTTTTTTCCACTTTGGGAGCCATAAAAAAACGTGATGATCTTTTTTCGGATGTATAACGCGCACCCGAACTTCGGCGTTTATCGGGGACGAACAAATGTGCGCGGTATACACAGCGGAATACGGTATGGCAAAATGACGTAAACCTGCAGTCGTGAAATTAACCAATTATACTGTAGTTTATGGACAGATGGAGAGACATACAGACTTCAACAAACTAGATTTGTTTTGGCAATCTTACAAACAATTTAAAAATATTCTTAATCTAACAGATTTAGCATGTCTTGTTCTAAATAAAAGTCATAACTTTCTCATGCATTAAGTTTCTCAAAATGCACCTATTTCATACATTACAATCTTTAAATAGTCTTAGACCTACCCCCATGGGTATGGCTGAGGTCCTGTATCTGGGTACTGCCTGACTGTCCAGCGAGTGATCAAGGAGGCCTCACCAAACACCCAGTTCAGCAGGAACAAAAGACTACCAAATCCCAGGCCTGTAGTCAGCACAAGAGGTCCCTTTGTAGCTGTCTCTACTTTTGGTGTACTAGATGATTGCTCACCATAACCTGTGAAACAATGAATTGTTTACAACATATGCAATATGCTTATATTGCTTATAATTATGTTCATGATGTCATGACATTACGTCATACAACAAACACCTCTGGCACCATCAGGGGTTTTTCTGCCTATTTTGGGAAAAGGAGTCTGGACATTTTGGGAATTTTTTATCGACAAAAATGCCCATTTTGGGAATTTTCACATCGATAAAATAGTCCATTTTGGGAAATTTCAATATGCATTTATTTAGCTTAAATCAGTCAATTTTTACATTACCAATGTACTTTTACCTACTTTTTGGTCTTTATTCAAACAAACATTGCAAAACTGGTAACTTGTTAGCCAACTGTTATCAGAAATAATTTTCTCATTTAAATTATTCATTATATGAAATGAACATCTTTAAAAAATAGTGAAACTGTAGCAAATTTAATGGTTATTTTAGAGTATTAACTAAATAGACCAGATAAACATAAGTTTTTATTGTAGAACTTATTGTTGTGCAAAGCCATCATAGTCGCAAAAATACATTACAAAAAGAATTAAGTGTCTAAAGTCATATTATGATGCACCTTCTGCAGTTAAGGGTACCTTCTGTAAAGTTTTGCAAAACAGTTATAAATTTATTGATTTATTCAATAGCTTTAATGTTGAAAGAAGTTCCAGAAAATATTCATGCTTACAGTTAAATCAGGGTCACTAAACGCTTGCAGGTTTTAGACCACTAAATATTGGTGATCAGGCCTCTAAATAAATTTGCACACCAGTAACAGGAAGTCAAGCCTGATTAGTAGAAAATGAAAATAAATATTTTAAAAAGAAAATTATTATGAGAAAATGTAATGATTTGAATACAAATAATATAAATTGATAATGAAAAAAGTGAAATTCAACTTTGAAAATAGCTGTCATTTTTGACAGAATGTAAACAAAAGTTCCGCAGAGACTGGGGTGATATACTTCTGGCTAAAGAGAACTGTATGATTTTAAGGGCTTGACCCAATAGTAAATTCAGAAATTGATGAAGGTTATAATGGAAGTCTATGGAAAATGAATTAGTGGTATATAATCTGCTAATTTCTAGATAAAGGGAAGTGACTCTTCTATTACCTGTGTATTTTGATATATTTTATAAGATTTTTGCCGAAATTTCATAAATAAAATATGTTTTCAATTAGGAAAAATGACAACTGGATATGATTGGGAACAGGGCCGTTTGCTTTGGGAACACCTCCGTTTTCCGGAGGCACAGACAGTGCTGAAAAACCCCTGACCATTTAATGCAAAATGTGGGTCAAAGTCAAGAAAATTATGCCATTTAAGTAAGAAAACAAAAAGACTTTTTTTCTAACAGTGTAAGATAATAATATATATATTTTGCTCGGGATTTCTGAAATAATGTATTTTCACTCAGGGCTAGACCTCTCCTGAAAATACAAATACTGGAGCTCTCTTTAATCCGTTGATAAAAGCCTATGGAATTAAATAATGCACTGAACATATAAAATCACCGTGATTTCTCATCTTATTTTTATGCCACATCATGTTTACAAATAATACATTACTTTGATTAACAAATTATCACCACAGTTTGTTCACTTGTGATTTCTAATAGTTAAAATCGTGACAAAGATTACGGTCACCACAGGTACAGAATATGGACACAAACAGTGTCGGTGTTATAAGTATCATGCACGAGTGTGAGGTGAAGATGGAAAAATCTGTCACCGAGGGTTAACTGTTTTGCGGGAACGAGGCTCTGCCGAGTTCCCGCCAAAACAGTTCACCCGAGGTGACAGATTTTTCTATCTTTACCGAATGTCTCATGCAAGATACTTTTTCTTGCATACCTTTTATTATCTATAACATTTCTATGTATGTATACAAACTTTTTTATTTTCCTTATGCTGAAATATTGACATTAACGCTAACCTTTTTTATAAATGACGTCAATAAATTGAATATATGACGTCACTCACGTGACTCATTCTACACAGGGGGGTGTAGGATCGAAATTTCCTACACGGGTGAAATCACCGGATGACCTGATCTGGTATGCAAGAAGACTGATTTCCTATTACTTTACTATATCTTACCTGTGATAAGCTGATCAACCACTGCTACTGCTGCTATGGTTATCACCACTGTATTTGAGGTATTGGACCACCAGGTTGGAACAAAGGTCGTAAACCAGACCCGACTCACAACAAAGCCAATAAAACTAAGAAGCAATCCCCAGCATGTGCAAGTCCTGTTAGGATAGAAATATAATTATTTATCAAACTTATTTCAGACTGCATACATGTGTATCCTAATAAATGAACTGACTCAACCTTCCATGTAATAAAGGCATATCTATGGTGTAAAGGGTTAAAAGTTTCATTCTTCATAACATACAATTAGCAATGGATAATTCAGTTAAATGTCTATAAAAAAGGAGAAATACACTTACTGACTTAGCTTAAAGAACATATTTTTAAAACTTCACAGAAGAAGTCACAATGCAATCAAACCAGGTTTACTTCTTAAATTTAAAGTGAGAAAGGGGCATAACAATGATAAAATACAGTCTAGAGTAACAAAACTTGTCTTGATAATTGCAAAAGTGATGTTTGACAAGTAGAGAAGAAGTAAACTTTAACAAAGACTTCATGAAATGTTGAGGCCTGCTGAGCCAAGGACATACCCCATCTAATAACCAGAGTTTCCAAAGAAATCAGGTTATAAAAAGCTTAATCCAAATTCTTTTGCTATAAAAGAATAATTAGAAACTGAAAATGGAAAGAGCCTTAAAACCAGCATTAGGCATATAATAAAGTCTTACCTGATTTCTTTACTTGGATTCCATAAACTTGCAGTAAGCGTCAATGTGGCAGCTCCATTCCCAGCTGCTAAGATGACCAGCCTGGACAGTGTGGATGGAGCCTGGAATGAGGCAAGTGCGGCTACACATAATGCACGCAAAATTCCGAAAACCAGCCGCTTATGAATCAATGTCCTCAACACTGGAATACCTGAAATACAGTGATCTTTACAGATATTTGTTTTCTCATTTGTAACAAAATGGGGGTCATGACATTACTATTTTGTCATGTATAATTTTTGCTACACATTTAAGCTTCTTTAAGGTATCTTCTAATAGTTTTTATTATTTTACAAAAGAAAACACCTTGCATAGTTCAATCTAATAGATTCATTAAGACAAATCTTTCAAGAATTCTTGTTAGAGATGCCATGGACGTTTCCAATGCAATAAATAGAAAACGTGTGAGTCATTGGACATGTATGCATCAGATGCAGATTCTGCATCTATGTAAGCACAATATCATAACCATAACAGTGAAAAATTATTTAGGGGACATATGGAATAATTTTTGTAAATTGCAGTCTATCACTCGATATGATTTAAAAAGTTACATGTGAAATATCAATTTCATCAAAGTATCTAAGTGGAAAACCCAGCTGACAGTTACTTAAAAGAGACAATGGTAAAAAGTGGAAGGAAACTGTCTTGACTGCACTTCCACAAGTACAGTGCAGGTTCCAGTCAAGAAATTCAATTTGAGTTCCACTTCCAAATCAGGCAAGAACACAAACTCTTAAAAACAGTTATAATGAACCTCTTTACTTCATAATAATATGGTATATATGGGTTTTACAGCATGTGCCAATAGTGTAGATCCAGATCAGCTGGCACATCTATGCATTCTGATTAAGACCTGCACTGTTCACTTCTTGTTCAAAAATGACTTAATCAAATGACTTAATCAAAGTCATATACCTATGGAGTTAAGTCAGGGAGTTGCTTGGAGGGAGACTAAGAGAAATAGTGTCCCAAATTTTCTACACTTCTCCCTCTACTGAGCCAAGAGAAGTTTTTTCTTAAATATTTCATACAGAATGATGAAAATTTCCCAACCTTCTCCCTAAAATTGGAAAAACTTCTCCCTGTTCTCCCAGCCTAAGCTGATCCCTTTAAGTGTTAAGTTTCATACCTGCAAGTATCTGGACAAACCACAATGCTGCAAATGCTTCATATCCTGATATTTCTAGGTCATTAAGGGGATAAAACCAAATCATCGGAGCCAAGCCCTGGAACAAGCACCAAAACACGTAACCTGAAATTTAATGCAAGCTATTGCACTTTAACCCATACCAATGAAAAGCTAAAACATTGTGTCTGCTTGATCTATACTCACCCCTCATTAGGACATATCATTAATAAACATGCTAGAGCACTGATATAAATAATAATTTAATAACATAATTATCCTGTGAACCTGTGATATGTTAATTGATATTTTAAATTCTATGTAAGTTTATATATTTTAAATGTTCAATGTTTGTTGCTTGTTTGTTCTTGTGTTCAAGTAGAGTCAAAATACTGTTGTTAAGTATAGGCTAAATATAGGCAACCAGCCTAAGAATTTTTTTTAAAAAGATCAAAAAATTGTCTCCCTCTAAAATATTTTATACTTTTATAGGCCAGATCACTCAAGTTTCCCCTTATTCATATTGGGCTTATCAGTAATCAGTAATTTCCCCTTTTTTGGTCTAAAGATATGCTTTTGACAAACTAGTATGCATATTAGCCAACATGCCTAACGACTAAGTGAAGGCTTTTTGGGAGCAAAAAAATTGCAGGATAATCTTGTCATAGTCAGAAAACTACTTATCACATTATGTAATTGTTTATGACTAACCCAAAAGTAAAATATTACCTTATCCTATTCTATCCAGAACCTAAAATGCTAGAACTGTGGTTTATAAATAATAGCTAGTCCAGGCTGCAAATGGACTCTTCAGTCCTGACACCAGTGAAGTTAATCTCAACTGTGTGCAACAAACTACACCTGAGTGGGAAAATTAACTAGACAATTGGACAAAAGCTGTTGCTTTATTATATTAATAACTTGTTAGCTTCCAGTTTAATATTGCAATGTCACTCTATAAGTCTATATTACATTTGAGCTCAGCACAAGTCAATGATATGCTGCTTGTTGTTTGCTAGCACAACTATTTGTACACGACAAGGGCTTTTCTATATATGCGATATTTGCCCTTCGCGTACAACCCAGTTAGCATTCAAATCAATGCAGAAAATTTTCCTTCTATTTCTATTTGCCGCCGATCGGAATTTGATCGCAACGTTGGCGGCTCTATAAAGCATCTTAAACCATATGTACCTTTAAAAAATTTACATACCTGAAAATCCACATTCAAGTAGAATCAATCGGAGTCCCTAAATACCGTAAATGTGCAAAAATGTACAAAAATGTGCAAAAATGTAGAAAAATGTGCAAAAATGTAAAAAAATCTGGTAAAAATGTGGAAAAAGGTGGTTAAAAATTAAATATTTGATACAAAAAAGTGAAAAACAATGATTTTAAATCAAAATGCATCGAATAAAAGGTATATTATACGTTCAACATGTTCGGTAAACTATGCGAATATGCACATAATAGATTTGGGCATACTCGTGGAAAAAGGTGATAAAAATGTGGAAAAGCTGGTAAAAAGATAAATATCCGATACAAAAAAGTCAAAAAGAATGATTATAAATCGCAATACATCGAATAATAAGTTTATTATATACGCAACATGTTCGGTAAACTATTCGAATATGAAAGTAATAGATTAGCATATTCGTGAATATAATCTTGGGAAAAAAAGTGGTAAAAATTTGGAAAAAGGTAATCAAAGATAATATTTTAATATCAAAATGTGAAAAACAATCATTATAAATCAAAATACATTGAATAATATGTATAATATACATGCAACATGTTCGGTAAACGATTCGAATATGAAAATAATAGATTAGGGCATACTCGTGAATATGATCGTAGAAAAAGGTGGTAAAAATGTGGAAAAAGGTAATAAAAGATCATTATTTTATACCAAAAAGTAAAAAAACAATCATTATAAATCAAAATACATCGAATAATTGGTGTAATTTACATGCAACATGTTCGTAAACTATCCGAATATGCACACAATAGATTAGGGCATAGTCGTGAATATAATCGTGGTAAAAGATGGTAAAAATGTGGATAAGGTAATTAAAATATAATTATTTGATACCAAAAAGTGAAAAACAAATATAATTATTTGATACCAAAAAGTGAAAAACAATCATTATAAATCAAAATACATCGAATGATATACTTGCAACATGTTCGTTAACTATGCGAATATGCACATAATAGATTAGGGCATACTCACATGAACTTCTTTGATTAGGCCTAAATATCCTGTATAGAGATGCCATGAATACAATAAAGATTTTCTCAAGACAATTAAATTTTTTAAAGTATTATTGATTTACTGCGCAACTGAAGAAAAAAAAACAAGTACGACATGTAAAGGCTTTAGTCTTTTACATCACAGAAGTGTGAACTGATTAAGTAAATTAGCGGCTAGTATTAAGATTATTGTTACAGAATGGAAGACAATTCAAATCAAATCAAATTTTTAAAACGAAAGTTTTTTATGTTCATTGTCAAGTAGTTTATTACACAAAGGTATGAATTAACACATACCAATATAAATAGATAAATGGGATTGATTACTGAAAACTGTGAACTGATATTATTAATATGCGGCTGTTGAAGATATTTGTAAAATCAATTAAATTCATACACATCGAAGATTGAAAGCTAAATTTTGTCAGATTGCTTTATCTTGTTGCACGAGAATACATCGTGCACTTTGCTTATAACCACATAAAGGGAGCCTGTTCAAACTCGACTATATTATGATCATTTATCTGCCCTTCCTTTTCAGCCCAAATGTATAGAAATACAAGTATACGTTTTATATCTTGTTTAAATTGATATCGGATATATTTATTTCTGTTAAAACAAATGATATCGGTATGGGCTGTCCTGCAAAGGTCAGTGCCGGTAAGGGGGGGGGGGGGACATGACAGTCTCTAACCAAATTATAACCTTATTGTAAATTGAATGAACATTAAGGAATTAAACATTTTTTACCTAATATTGATAATTATAGGAACACTTCACAGTTTTATTGGAATGACAGTAAATTGGATAAATTACATAAATTAATAAAGTATTTGAAATTGTAACTGTACAGCAATATATATGAATTTTTCATTTGTTTGTTTCATTTTGGTGGTGTTGCTTTAAAATTGTCCATCATACTTAACTGTTAAAAATAGAATTTTAAGTTTATAACTGCTGCATTTAAAAAACTTTCAATTTTGATATGAACTGAAAAGCAATTAGTGAGTTTGTTTTGTTTTTGGTTTCTTTCTTTGGAAAAAAAACAAACACTAAAAACAAAAAATACAAAAAAATAAATGAAATAGGTAACTGCGCCAACGTCGGGTCCCAAGTCCCGAGTGAGAAAGCAGGAGGGACTATTTCTAATAGGTGCATAATATTCATTAGAAATTGCTGTAATTATGGAATTAGCTACAGAGAAATATCGCTGTAAACTACTCAATGGTAAGTTATGATCCGCATAGCAAACCTTTTAAAAATCCTATCTATTTTTCCTACCCCCTTCTATCACTTTTTCCACCTTTTTACACGGAATCCCTTATTACCGTAAATGTGAAAAAAAGAAACTAAAAAGAAAAATATGTGGGTTATTCACACTGGAAGATTGGAATTATCCTTAATAACTATACAGTTTTGATAATGAAATTATTTAAACCATAACGCCACCTTTTTTTTATATTATCACATCCTTTGGCAAATTTTACCATATTTGTCCACCTTTTTGCACATTTTAAATCATTAAAGTCATATTTCACCAAAATTTTAATTAAAGCGTTCTAGGTATTTCATCCATGATATAATCTATTTATTTAACACCTTTTTATTATATTAACCCACCTTTTTTATTTTTTTCCCCACATTTTTCTACATTTCTGCACATTTTTCAAACTGGAAATGCATAATTCACCTAAACCTTATTAATTTAACTGTTTTTAGGATTCCCCCCATGATGTAATCCATTATTCAACCACCTTTTTTCTACTATTAATCCACCTTTTTTACATTTTTGCACATTTTTCTACATTTTTGCACATTTTTGCACATTTTTGGTATTTAGGGACACCCGAATCAATATGTGTAATCCTTTATAAATAACGGTTTCGTTTTTTATGCAAAACTCTTTTAAACCTCCACCCATGTCAACAAATTTCGATTTCCGCGCTTCAAGTTTACCTGACTCACGACGTCACGTTTATCGATAAATAACATAATTTAAATCGGGCCGATTTCCACCACAGTTTTGATTGTAATGTCAGTATGATAATAGGTCTGTGCTTGCAGTCGAATTATTGAGACTAGTTGTTTGCAATGTTCTAAATGATTATTGTTGTGATTTTTGCCTTAGTCTACTTTGAAATTAAGGTTTGGCAATACAGAAACCTTAATAGGACCGTTATTTTTACAACAGACACGAGCGTATCCAAATGTGGCAATACACACTCATATGGTTCGAATTGATCAGAGGACGAATACATGTAAACAAACATTATTTATTAAACTTGGAGTGCATAATAAACTGATTTTTTTAATTTACACGTTCAAAACTCATACCATTTACAGTTTCTCTTATCATAAGCTTTATATGTATACACTCTACATTGTCCTTTTTGGGATCATTTTTTTCGACCGGCTCCCGTTTCGTCCCCATTCTCCAAATGTGTAAAACAAAGATCACGGTCCAATACATAACTGATTTGACTGTTTCATTGTTACTCTACAGAGAACAAGCGAATCGTTTATTTAATGATAATGACTGAGTAAGCGTCTTATGACTGATCTGACCTCTACTCAGATTTACAGTCAAAACATTTTCCGTGGTTATTTGTAAAGTAAAAAAGTCCTCATTTTGAAATATTCATAAACAGTTTCTAAAACATCTTCGCACCAAATCTTTTATTCAAAATATTCATCAAAGATAAAATAAGCACTTACTGAGATTATACTTTGATGTTTTGACACATATCTGAGGACGCGGTTCATAGAATCACCGAAATCAACCAAAACCAAAAGCGACCATAATCAGACTGCAAAACTGCATTACAGACCATAATTGAGCTCATGATAAAGATGCAGCTAGTCTCAATAATTCGACTGCAAGCACAGACCCATTATCATACTGACTTTTCATAGATGTCTATCCTTTACCATCGTATATCTAGAAAAGCCGTTGTTTTGCTCAAATAGTTGCGCTAGATAAAGGTGTAGCACAACTAGTTGTGCACGATAAGGACTTTTCTAGATATGCGATGTTCGTCCTTCGCAAAGGACAGACAACGTAAGAAGTTCGTATGATAATAGGTCTGTGCTTGCAGTCGAATTATTGAGACTAGATAAAGGTGTATCTGTGGATTAAAATGTTAACTAGTAACGATATTGCAGAAATGTAGAGTGATATTGCATAAATCATTAATCATGTGTTATAACATCTGACGTGAAAATCACACACACTGTACACAGTTCAATGTATGGTTTTAAACAAGTCACAATTGATAATATGACTCTTAAGGTGATATCATTTGTCACAATATTCTGTTTAAGTGGGGGGGGGGGGGGGGTGAGTGTGGTGACCTATTTTCATAAAATTCATGTTATTTAATAATTATAAATCTTCTTATTACTTCAGATATCAATTATAGGTCATATACATGTTACAGGTCAATCAGGAATTATAAAAAAAAATAGAAATCCATTATAATTATTAAATAACATGAATTTTATGAAGATAGGTCACCACACTCCCCCCACTTTAACAGAATATTGTGACAAATGATATCACCTTAATGTCTACAGAGGAACATGCTACTTTAATCTACAGTAACTTGATACAGAACTAAGGTGACAATGCAGTTTATGTCTTAAAGCTCAGCAATCCTTCCCTTAATCCTTGACCCGAGATTATCAAAATGAGATTGAATTTGTAGACCAGTCTCAAATCTTAAACATGTGACTGGCCATTCTATAAATAGCGGTCACGTCATCAGGCTAACATAGTCAATTTGATGATCACGTGACCGGTGTGTACACAATGGTGACTGTCTGAAATGGAGACTTGTGGAGTTTTATGATTAAGTTTCCAAAGAGACATGACTTAAAAATATTCACATAGTATTTATCGTTCATTTTGTCACAAATGGCTTAGTACATGTACATACGAAGTTTATAGGCCAAGTACAAAGTAGTCTGGTACCCGTTGTACTGTCAAACTGATAACGTAGTGTTAGGGGCAGGTAATCCAGACTAAGTACAAAGTTACTCGCAACATTAAGTTTCATATTTAAGTCATTTGAAAGGGGCATAACTCCAAAAATAGTTAAACGTGTTATCATTATTGTTGTCACAGGTGGATTTATTAATGTAGATCCATCATCAGGAGTTAATTTGACATACGAGATTTCAGTAGCTTACAAAAACCAGTGTTCATTTTACTGCCATTGAAATTTTTAAAGGATAGCCAGTCATATGCGGTATTCAGTGAACTTTTCTCCCAACAAGATTGTCTTGTTACTTTTCCTTAACTCACCAGATTCAAGAAGACCCCAAGTTCTTAATAGGTGGGGTCAAAAGTGAAAAAAATCAATTGTGCTTGCAACCAAATGCAAAAATCTACATCCATTGAATCTCTGAACAAGTATTAAAAGATTTATAAGCAGCAGTAAGTGTCATATTAAAGTTTGAAGGGACATGAATCAAGAAATAGTCATACAGGAGTTACCACTCTTGTAGGCACAGATGGCTTTCTTCACACAGATAACTAATTTTAAGTTTTAAGTGAATGGGTCAAGTACATTCAAAGTTACAGGCAACATTAAGTTTTATTTTTAGTTTTATGTTAAAGTTGCTATAGAAAGGGGAAAACTCAAAGAAGTGAAACAAGAAGATACCACTCATGTTGTCATATATGATTTTGTTCATGCAGATATTATATTCCAAGTATTTAGTGAACAGGACAAGTAGTTATAAGAAAAAATTAAGTTTTATGTTACAGTTGCATTTGGAATGGGGTTAACTCAAAAAATAGTGAAACAATGAGTCTAAAGTCCAAGTATTAGGTTAATAAGACAATGTTCAAGTTGCATTTCAAAGGGGCATAACTCTTAAAATAGCAAAAGAGGAGTTATCATTCTTGTTGTAACACCTGGCTCTGTTCATGCAGATTGATATATACTAAGTATTAATAAGTACAAGTACTTTCAAAGTTATAGGCAACAGTATGTTTCATGTAAGTTGCATTTGAAATGGGCGTAACTTAAAAGGTGATATCACAATCGTTGTTATAATACTATTTGTTTGTGCAGTTTATTTTCAAGTAAAAAGTGAATAGAACGAGTACTTTCAAAGTTATTGGCATCTTTTTATGCCAACAAGGACACTGCCACCGATGGGATGGCCAATAGGATTACTGTCTACATGTACTTGCTATTATAGGCGACAAAATATTTACACAAAACAGGTTTTCAAGTTTTTTTTGGTCCCAGTTACAGCAATATGGTTTTCATGCCACTGACTAGTAATACCTTGTCTATATAGAAGTCAACATCCAATTGAAAGAGAGGTCCATCTTTTTGCAAGCGACTGCTCTCCAAATTCCATATCAACAAGGCGTAGTTTGTTAAAACATTTATTGAAATGAAATACTATTATATTACAAAAAGAGTGAACAGATTACAATGTTCCCCAAAAGATTTCCTTTTCCTTTTTCCCTTACTCCATTTATACAGAATTTATCATGTGGGCTAAATTAGATACCAATCAGCCTGCACATCTGTGCCATCTGACAAGGTTCTTAATTGTTCGCTTTTTGATTTATTAGGTTATTTCTGGCCAAGATGTGGCCAGTACAGATCCAGATCTAATGGCACAGAAGATCCGGCTGATCTGGATCTACACTGTTCACCTGCGAAATAAAGATGTATGTACGGAGTAAAGGGTTAGATTTTGTTCATTGAAACTATTAAACACTTGCCAGCAAGCGACAAGGCTCCAGATTTGTGAATTTCAGGATAGATCGTGAATTTAAAATTCTGTTATGTTATGACTACAATTTGAGACACAACTGAAGACACTTTACAATGAAACACAAGATCTATTGAATGTTAAATTTATGACAATAAAATGATTAAACACAAGTATTTACAATAATGAAATGATTATGATGAATGTAATGTGGGATGTTAATGATTTTATGATGCACTTACGATACAAAAACGTCACTATATTCAAGGACAAGCGTCTTCCTGCATTTGCACTAATCCTCCGTTTTCAAAAAATCATGTATTTTTGTTCTATTTCTTTCCTTTATAAAGAAATCTTGGTAATTAAAGAGACATCTAATGTTAAAAACAACAAATTAAAAGATGTTTTAATATACACAGTTTAGAGGTCAGCCATATGTTGATGACATGTTCATGGCAATTTCTTTCTAATCTGGTCCATACAGTTTTTGTTATGAGATTTATCATTGTAAGCACACTCCTCCAGTCTGTTGTTGAAAAACATCTATTGAATCGCCATCTTCCATGTCCAACTGCAAAGTAAGATTTCAGAAAATGAAAGCATTCTAATTATGGATGAGGAACAGTACTGAAGACACTTCAAAAATGAGAGAAATGAAACCTAACAATGAATGAACAACATTACTGAAAACACTTCAAAAATGAAAGGATAGCTAACATTGCCTGTATGATTTTTTTTAAGTATCAACTGATCAAGCCAAGTTTAATCCTATGGGACTACTGGGACGGTGTAAAAGCTATCACCATGATGAAATAAACAATTATCTCGAGCCATCATTCTTGTTGTCAGAAGTAGCTTTGCAGATGCAGGTGATATATTCCAAGTATTTCTGCAACAAGGCAAAAAAGTTCAGTTCAAAGCAACCCCAAGTTTCAGGTTTAAGTTGTGAGCATGCAGGCCACAGCCTTGTTTATTGTTGCCACCATCATCAATGTCTACCAGCTATATTGCAGGTGACCTATATATAGAACATTTTGTATCATCATGCCCTGTATAACTCCTGGGTAAAGATTAACAAGAATTCAGCATTACTGGTGCCATAACAACATATTGTAATTAACTTGTATCTTGTTCTACAATTCCTGTAACAACAGTAACAAACAAATGATTGAAATAGATGAAAAGGGAACTTTGAAAGCCACGGAACACGACAAATATGAAAATACTGCAGGCTCGGTTTGATTGAGCCTGTTCATGGGCAGTATTGAGATTGATATTATTATGTTGAGATTTGATATTAAATCAGAAGCATTTTAGCCCTTTACTCCATGGACAGGCCTATTTTTCGCATGGGCAAACAATGTAGATTGAGATTGGCTGGCACATTAATGTCAACTGACCTGGATCTACACTGTTAGCTTTTTTGAACAGAAATAACACAATCACTTTAATAGTTAATAGTATGTATCCATTAAATAAAGGGTTAATTTAAAATTATACATTTATTAATAAATTTCGTTTAGTTCTAAATTTTCTTGTTATTTAGATGTACATGCTGATTTCTGAATGCACAGTTGCCTGTAATTCTGAACTAGTGATAAATACAGCTATACTGTAATGTATTAAAAAGTCTTTTACATGACACAAGAAGTATTATTAGGGATTACACTGGATTATCTGTCCATTGGCAGAATGCTGTTAAGGTAAGACCTGTGTAATAGGCACTATTAAGAATCCAACATCTGATTATATTTTCATCAACAGCTTTATACCACTGACTTGTATGCAAAATTTTAATGATTTTCACCGTGTAGTTTTTGAGATTTTTAGCTTTTTTTATTTAAAAAAGTGAGAAAAAACGTGAAAGTATCCAAATTCTTTAATCGGTGACAAAATTGTTTGTTATTGATAAATTCAACCTTAATTTTTTTACAGTTTATCAAAAATATGTTATATTTTACTAAACTAATTTAAGATATAATATATAAATACAGAATTATCTTAAAATGACATTTTTTGACCAAATAAATTTAAAAAATGCATTTTTTATATTTCACGAGATTAAATTAATGAAAATTGTGCAAAATCCTGATTGGTGCAATATACCAAACTTTACCATTTTTTAACTATATACCTTAAACAGAATTTAAACAAAAATTCAGAGAAGTTTACCGTCCAGTTTTAGAAATTTTCAAATTGATGACTTAAATAAACACTATTCTGATAGCGAAAACCCCTTTAATCTTGATTATTTTGCTTATTTTAGTTTAAATCATGAGAATTTTATATTCAATGACAGAATTACAGAGGAAAAAAAGAAATATGCCAATTATTTAAGCTCTATGCTTACAAAATAAAAATAGCTTCCAGTGGGATTTGAACCCTGGTCCTCTTGCATGATAGAAATCTATGCTAATTTACTACTATAGTTACCTCCCTTGGATACTCTTCTGGATATAGGTATTCATTACACAGGTCTTACCTTAATTTGGACTTCAGTGGAATAGAACCAGTCAGGCATGATTTTTTGAATCACAGAAAAAAGCTGAAATACGACCGGGGTGTGGGGGCCGCTTAAGGCCCCCAGAAGCTCTGGGGTAAATGGTGCAAAATCCTGCATTCTGGGCCTCTCCTGTGAGCATTTTTACTCTTGAAAAGACAACACTTTTTTAAAGCAGATTTTTTCAACTAATGTCCATAACTAGATACTTATTGAACATTTTGACATTACATTTCATTACAAATGTTCATACACCCCATGAGATATATGGGATACTTTGATGTTCCATTAAACAGCTACAAAATAAAATTGAAAATCTGAATCGGGCGAGGCAAAAAGCGGAATTCCGCTAAAAATCGGAAGAAAATCATGCCTGTCCAGTACATCCTGTAAACTTATTTAATATCTATCTTTCAGTAATGTCGAACCCCTGATTGAGACCTAGACATTCCAGCTATTTTTTTTTGGTGGAGGAAGACTCCAGGTGCCCCTCAGGCATTGTTTCAGGCAAAGGCGGGAACCTGGGTAGAACCAATGACCTTTTCGTAAGCTATCTGGACAGATTCCTCACACGTTATATTTCAACTCCGGGAGGACTTGAACCCATTGCGGTGAGGTGCATGTGGTTGTCAACCAAAGACCTTAACCACTCGGCCACAGAGGCCTTCTATTATTACTGGAAATATAATGGCTTGAATGTCAAAGTGACTGCAGGCTATATGCAGAAGCCCCTGTACTTGGTATCCAACATAGCTACAGCCGTGAAGTTTGATAAAACGGCTTACCCCGTGAGGTGTGTCTGTTTCATTTATTGGATTGCCATCAAATCTGAATCTAACAACACCAAGCTTCAGACCCTGAAATGAAATACATTTCAATAAACTTATATATCATATACTTTTAAACTGTAATACACTAATAGATGAAAAGGGAACCATAAAAACCAATCATGACAAATATTGAAATATGAAAATATTGCAGGCTCGGTTTGATAAGAGTCTGTTAGTGGGCAGAATTGTAAATGCATATTACTGCCCACAGCTGAAGGATTGTTTTTAATGATCTATTAACTGTTTTTAAAATGGATTTTTTTTTGAAAAATGCTTGCCCCAAGGCCAGGTTCTCTTATCCCCTACCAATAATACTAAATCATTATGCAGAGCTCCAGATATTTGCTAAAATACCCTTTAATTTTTTGCAAATACCCATTGAATGTTATATGTTGGTGTTCTGGTACCCGTTCATTTAAAAATTAGAATTTGTTTAAGACACTAATGCCCCACTGATACAACAACATCTGTAACAAAGGGCCATATGGTAAAATAGTTTAAGGGAAAACTCTTCTCTTTTTAATCATCTACACATCTGAAGCATCTGTGAGAAATTGTTCTCATCTGAATACTAAAGAAAAGTAAACCCTTAAAAAAAACAAGAGGGCCATGATGGCCCTGTATCGCTCACCAGAGTACAAAAGTACTTTCAGCTTTACCCCAGGGCCAACATTTAAATAATGCTGGTAAAGGGTCTCTTTACTATACTTAACACGAAATATCTAAGGTCTAGTCGCATTAGTTTCAGAGAAAAATGATAATTTATGTTTTCCTATATAAATCAATGCAAACTAAGAGAACCCTGGGGCGTGGCCAATTTTGACCCAGGGGACATAATTTGAACAAACTTGGAAGATATCCACTAGACAATGCTAAATACCATATATCTAAGCTGAAGGCATTGAGGTTTCCAGTAAGAAGAATTTTAACAAGAGGGCCATGATGGCCCTGTATTGCTCACCTGAGTACAAAAGTACTTTCAGCTTTACTCCAGGGCCAACATTTAAATAATGCTGGTAAAGGGTCTCTTTACAATACTCAACACAAAATATCTAAGGTCTAGTCGCATTAGTTTCAGAGAAAAATGATAATTTATGTTTTCCTATATAAATCAATGCAAACTAAGAGAACCCTGGGGCGTGGCCAATTTTGGCCCAGGGGACATAATTTGAACAAATTTGGAAGATATCCACTAGGGCCTAAAAAAAAAATTGTTGTGTTTCTGGTGGCCCGACCGACCCTACTTTTTTACCGCCGACCGTAACTTTTTTTTGACTCGGAAAAAATATCGAAGCGTCGTTGTGGTCTCCAAATCGTCATGGATCGATTGGCCGAAGACGACAACGATATTTTGTAAGGACGACATTTTGTTTAATTCGACAACGACGTTTTGTTTTATTCGTCTGCGAAAATCACAACCGCCGGCCCGTAGTAAACAAGCATGGCGGTCAGCGTTAGACAAACCGATAACAAAATATTTATACTTATTGATCTGCAGACGATTTCATCGAAGAATTACGGAAGCAAATAGATTAAGATTTCGGTTCAAGATGCATACGTGATAGGATGAAAATGCAAAATCATTGAACTTTGGCTCAAGGAGTTTACGATCTCGGACTTTTGTATGGTGAAAAAAAGGCACTTATCAAATAATTTATTAAACTCAGCTTTGGTGGTAGTGATAAATCTTTTACCATCATTGAAGGGTTATGAATTAATTTGATTATGTGTTAATTGCAACAATATCGTGAAAGTAAATCTGTAGATGACTTTGGTACACTTGCAAATGTGGTGTGCTTTATGGCTATAAGAAGTGGTAGACCTAGGTAAGAAAATTACCACACATATAAAACATATTTTTTCAGACATGGGCAAATCTTCAATATCTATGCGTTAAAAAACCTTACGGTATTATGCATGGTACATGGATACAATTCTTATTATTTAGAAAATCTAAAATTTATGAAAATAATATGTTAAAATATCTATTATTTGATATAGTAAATAGATCTATAATTTTAATAAAACTGCAATTAAATAAATATTATAAGTTGATGTCACAAAATATAGTCTTAGCAGGCTGATTTTAGATCTACACTGTTTGCCCATATGATTTTTTGTGTATCTTTTTCGTATCTGTGGAGTAAAAGGTTAATACAAATAAAGGTTAGTAAAGTTTAATTTAGAGTTATTCACATACAATTTTGATTTTAGAATCTTGTTCCATCTCACATTATTAAATGACCATTGTTAATGTTGTATGTTGGTATGAACCACATTTGGAGATCAGGCCTCTCACTAGACTTGCAAATCAGGGAGAAGTTTTTGCCATAATTTTAATAAATTATGGAGAAGTTTGCAGTCAACAGCATTGTTTCCCCATAAAGTCCATATAAAATGACTTCTCCCATAGCTCAAAGAAGGGAGAAGTCTGGTCACTTTTAGGAGACTACTTCTCCCAAGTCTCCCTCTAGTGAGAGCCCTGGAGATAGTGGAATTTTTATTATGTCTGACACTTGAAAAATCTCACAAATGTATTATTTAAAAGCAATGGTCAGCTGAAGTTGGTATTTTGTCAGGAACTATTCAAGCTTATCAGTTTTCTAGTTATGTAAAGACTAAAACAGGTTGACTGAAATAGTTTGGTGTAAATTTTGATATTCCCTCAATACCGAGAATATACATGCTGTTATAGACATGAATAACAATGGAAACAATTTTCAAGTTTAATTTTTATTTTCAAGTATTTGTGTTCATTACAAACAGAAGAAGAACATAAAAACATGTACTTACCAGTTATTATTTTGTGCTATTGACATAAAAACAACATATTAGGAATAACAAGCTTAACATTTTTATCCATTAATAATTAATAAAAAAAAAAAAAAAAAAAAAAAAAGCCTACCTACCGACCCTGTTTTTTTTGGCTACGCCACCAGAAACACAAGTATTTTTTTTTTAGGCCTAGACAATGCTAAATACCATATATTTAAGCTGAAGGCATTGAGGTTTCCAGTAAGAAGAATTTTAAAAATTGCCCTTTTTACATATTTAGGACCCCCGCGGTGTGGCCAATATTGACCCCAGGGCCAACATTTAAACAATGTTGGTAAAGGGTCTCTTCACAATACTCAACACCAAATATCTAAGGTCTAGTCCTATTAGTTTCGGAGAAAAATGATTTTTCATGTTTTTCCTATATAACTATAATGTAAACCAAGAGAACCTTAGGGCGTGGCAGATTTTTGCCCAGGGGACATAATTTGAACAAATTTAGTAGACATCCATTAGACAATGCTACTTACAAAATATCTAAGCTGTACGCATTGTGGTTTGTGAGAAGAAGCTTTTTAAAAATTTCCTATATAAGTCTGTAAAATGAAGTGACCCCTGGGGCGGGGCCAATTTTGACCCCAGGGAAATAATTTGAACAATCTTTGTAGAGTTCCACTAGAGGGTGCTAAATGCCAAACATCTAAGCTCTATGCCTTGTGGTTTCAGACAAGAAGATTTTTAAAGTTTTTCTTATATACGCCTTTCCAATAAACAGTTTCGCAGTCCTGTACGAGTTACTTCCCGCGACCGAAAATCAATCCAAAACGAGGCTCTGCAGGATAGCTGAACGATCGGGCTAATGGCTTAAGCACATAATAGCTAACCTTATCCGCTATATTGCAGGTCTGCGTTCGTCGCCGGCGGTGAAAAAATAAGTTGCTGGTCTGTTATTCTAGCCAGACCTTTTATGTTTACTATTTGTTAGATATTTAGATTTTTAATGATATAAGAACATGTACCATTCTTGTTGATAGTAGGCAGTATGAAACGCAATTTGGACAAACATAAGCATTAATTTTACCAATTATGTACAACAATTTCTTCTTTATATCTTTTATATATTTTAATATATTGTACTGGTGTAAATGTTGCAAATTGCTAAGGCTAGTAATGCGCTATTATCCGGAAATCGTGATATGTCAACATCTGGTTACATGATCTGTAGACAAAAAAAAATTGAAAAAATACAATCTGAATTTGTTGATACTTACACATTTGAACAATAGAATTGTCCTAAAAAATTAAGGCGTTTATGGTCAACGTGTAAATAATTTGAATATTTAAAATGTTATGTATACTTCACAACCAAATATGATTGATTCTGTCTTGAAATAAAACAGGATCGGTAATCTAGTTGTTTGTTGTAGAAGTATCATTCGTAGAATAAAATCCAAGGATTTAGATGCCGGCTTCCAAAAAGATGAGAATATTTATATCACAATATGGTTGCATATCCAATTTAGATTTCTTAGGTTTGACAGATTGTAATTTTGGCATAAAAGCCCAAACTCTTAATTAAACATATATAACATGTGTTGACAAGATTTGTTTCTTATTGACGGCTTTTGTTTCTATACGTGTCATAATGTTGATTAAGAATCCATTTAAGTGCTAAATCAAATATATTTGATGGCACATCCAGTAGTTAAAGGACTCCGAAATACTTAAGAATTGGGAGGTGTAGATACCTTGCAAATAGAAATTACACGATCTCTATTGGTCAATGATATCTGCCCCTTTAAGTAATTGACAGATGACCCCGTGTGCGAGACAGTTTGACATGTTTATGGCATGCCGCCTTCAAAATCAATCGCCGCCGACATAATCACAACATGATGACAGTAGTTGAATAGACACGCTAATCCGGAAACGAGACTCAATTAAGCCGTGAAGAGAACACTGCGACTGTCTGTTAGTTGAAGTCGTTTAGTGTCTAATGCGAGGAATAATGAATTGACACTTTTAGTCAGAAACCTGATTGTTTTATAAATTATTTTCAAAAATATCATGACGCTGATGTATTATTACTAATTAAAAGAGAGAATATATTTTTAAAAAAAAAAATTTTATGATAAAAAAGAAAGTTGTAGGTACATATTCCCTATTACGTTATTACAGCGAGCAATCATTTATCCTGTAAAGCAGTCACGTGACTGGACAGGGGAGGTAACCAAATAAATTCATCGAATTATTGGAAAGGCGTACAAGTCTAGGTAAAATGAAGTGACCCCTGGGGCGGGGCCAATTTTGACCCCAGGGAAATAATTTGAACAATATTTGTAGAGCTCCACTAGAGGGTGCTAAATGCCAAATATCTAAGCTCTAGGCCTTGTGGTTTCAGACAAGAAGATTTTTAAAGTTTTTCCTATATAAGTCTATGTAAAATGAAGTGACCCCTGGGGCGGGGCCAATTTTGACCCCAGGCAAATAATTTGAACAATCTTTGTAGAGTTCCACTAGAGGGTGCTTAATGCCAAATATCTAAGCTCTAGGCCTTGTGGTTTCAGACAAGAAGATTTTTAAAGTTTTTCCTATATAAGTCTATGTAAATAAAGTGACCCCTGGGGTGGGGCCAATTTTGACCCCAGGGAAATCATTTGAACAACCTTTGTAGAGTTCAACTAGAGGGTGCTAAATGCCAAATATCTAAGCTCTAGGCCTTGTGGTTTCAGACAAGAAGATTTTTAAAGTTTTTCCTTTTGGTTGCCATGGCAACCAGAGTTCTGCTTGGAATTCCATTTTTTGAACAATTTTGAAAGGGCATCATCTAAGCATTATTCCTGTGAAGTTTCATCAAAGTTGGCCAAGCAGTTTCAGAGAAGAAGTCGATTGAAGCAATTGTTGACGACGGACATCAGGCGGTCACAAAAGCTCACCTTGTCAGTTCGTGACAGGTGAGCTAAAAATTGCCCTTTTTACACATTAAGGACCCCCGCGGTGGGGCCAATATTGACCCCAGGGCCAACATTTAAACAATGTTGGTAAAGGGTCTCTTCACAATACTCAACACCAAATATCTAAGGTCTAGTCCTATTAGTTTCGGAGAACAATGATTTTTCATGTTTTTCCTACGTAACTATAATGTAAACCAAGAGAACCTTAGGGCGTGGCAGATTTTGGCCCAGGGGACATAATTTGAACAAATTTAGTAGACATCCATTAGATAATGCTACTTACAAAATATCTAAGCTGTAGGCATTGTGATTTGTGAGAAGAAGCTTTTTAAAGATTTCCTATATAAGTCTATGTAAAATGAAGTGACCCCTGGGGCGGGGCCAATTTTGACCCCAGGGAAATAATTTGAACAATCTTTGTAGAGTTCCACTAGAGGGTGCTTAATGCCAAATATCTAAGCTCTAGGCCTTGTGGTTTCAGACAAGAAGATTTTTTAAAGTTTTTCCTATATAAGTCTATGTAAATAAAGTGACCCCTGGGGTGGGGCCAATTTTGACCCCAGGGAAATCATTTGAACAACCTTTGTAGAGTTCAACTAGAGGGTGCTAAATGCCAAATATCTAAGCTCTAGGACTAGTGGTTTCAGACAAGAAGATTTTTAAAGTTTTTCCTATATAAGTCTATGTAAAATGAAGTGACCCCTGGGGCGGGGCCAATTTTGACCCCAGGGAAATAATTTGAACAATCTTTTTAGAGTTCCACTAGAGGGTGCTAAATGCCAAATATCTAAGCTCTAGGCCTTGTGGTTTCAGACAAGAAGATTTTTAAAGTTTTTCCTATACAAGTCTATGTAAAATGAAGTGACCCCTGGGGCGGGGCCAATTTTGACCCCAGGGAAATAATTTGAACAATCTTTGTAGAGTTCAACTAGAGGGTGCTAAATGCCAAATATCTAAGCTCTAGGCCTTGTGGTTTCAGACAAGAAGATTTTTAAAGTTTTTCCTATATAAGTCTATGTAAAATGAAGTGACCCCTGGGGCGGGGCCAATTTTGACCCCAGGGAAATAATTTGAACAATCTTTGTAGAGCTCCACTAGAGGGTGCTAAATGCCAAATATCTAAGCTCTAGGCCTTGTGGTTTCAGACAAGAAGATTTTTAAAGTTTTTCCTTTCGGTTGCCATGGCAACCAGAGTTCTGCATGGAATTGATTTCTTTGAACAACTTTGGAAGAGCTTCATGCAAGGAACATCCGTGGCAAGTTTCATTAAAATTGGCCAAGCCGTTTCAGAGAAGAAGTCAATTGAAGCAATTGTTGACGACGCACGACGGACATCAGGCGGTCACAAAAGCTCACCTTGTCACTTTGTGACAGGTGAGCTAATACATGTAATCAAACTTTATCTGCAGCTCTGATTATGTATAAAACATGATAATCATTTACTAATTTTCATGATTCAAATTTATCTAGTTGCTTTACTTGATTCCCTTTAACTGCACTTATTTATAGATTTTTATTTTATCTTGAGTTTATCAAAAACTGCTTTTCAAAATAAATTTGCTAAAATATTGCTAGTGATACATATCTTATTTTGTAAGCTGATAAAGCTGTAATTTGTTTACACTAGTCTAAGTAAAAGTTTACCGCTCTATCACAGTATGCTGACATCAGTTTGCGGAGAGGTGTGTTTCTCTTGATCTTGAAATGGACCACACTACCATCTTGTCCAGTGACTTTGAGATTAATGTGCTCAGATTCATTCTTAACATCATCCTGAGGACAACAAACAAAAACATCAAACCTTGTTCTAGACAAACTAAAGATTTTGACGCACATGTGCTTCAAACACTTTGTACAGCATTACCCTTGACACTTCCTCCACAGCAAACAGGAATTTTATTCTTTATAATATTCAAAAAATCATTGTTTAAATTGCAGCAATTTAAAGGTTAATGCTAAAAAACACCATCTCTGTGCTTCAAACATGTTTTGCTAGAATAAAAACAAAACCTGTCAAGGGGGTTTCTAGAGAGTAAAAATTGTCTTGAACAATCCAAATCAAATGTGATACACTACCAATTTCTATTTCAATTAGATAATGACACAGCGAGTGACCTTCGTAAACATCAGATTCTGTTGCACTGCAATACTTTATTACAAGACGCCGATCATGGCTTTTGTCAAGCTACTAGTTTAAGAACTGCTGCTCCTATCAGAAGACACTGCGTTCTACTTCCAATTTAGGTTTTGCTGTCATTCAAAGGGGTAGATTCACGAAGGCTCAAAAGTGGCCTAAAATATCTAAAAATTTCGAATGGCATTTACATCGCAGAAGGTCAGCTTTTTTATAGTCTATAATGGTTGTTTCCTTGGACAGATTGTGAAGGAAGACAAACTTATTAACCAAAATGAAATATTAAGTGTGTCCAATGTGTTCTAAATAGGGATGGGAACGGTTATCCGGATAACCGAATATCCGAATAGTAAGATCGTATCCGGATACCATTCTCGTATCCGAATACCCTCAAATTCGTACGAATTTAGTTTCAATATTTTGTTCAAGGTTTGTAAAATATAACTTAAACTGGTAAATCTTTCTAAAACTCGCTACACTGCTTGCACTAATTTTGATACTGACATGGTTTTCCCCAGGCGTAACTCGACCAGGATGTCTCAGCAGGGTTGACAAAGAGGTGTTAATTGTTTTTATAGTGGTTAATTGGGAGACCGGAAGATCTGTATTCCAGACCGTGATCTTTTGTTTTGTTGATTGGTGTACCTTGAACAGAGCCTGTTAAATGACACCTGTCAAGTTGC
Organism: Corbicula japonica; assembly: GCA_038501625.1. Classification (NCBI taxonomy): domain Eukaryota; kingdom Metazoa; phylum Mollusca; class Bivalvia; order Venerida; family Cyrenidae; genus Corbicula; species Corbicula japonica. Next base: position 1,066,393 of record JAZAYU010000173.1, read on the forward strand.
AACAACTTAATAATTTTCGTTAACGAAAACAAACCTCAGATTATTGACAATTTATTGCAATAGAATTTTGAGCAAATATAATCTTGACAGTTTGTTATTTTGACATGACCGCATTAAAGACTTGAAAGGAAAAAATCATTTAACGTTAGTCGCTGATATTGAAAAATATTAGATGATGCAATTAACTATTACCATAACTTTTACATGTATTTTTAACCCGATACATGTGATTTATCGATAAATTGGTTACACAGCATTTGTTCATGTAGTTATTGTAAACTCTGTGTTTTTACATGTTCCGCTGCTGTGCAGGCCGATTTTTCGAAAATGAATCGCCTTGCATATGAGTGCATATGACTATATGCGTATTTTTCGTTTAAAGAATATTATGTATGCGCTTGCAAGCGTCCACGTGAAATAAAACTCCAATTTTATCAAACCTTTTCTTGTCTTTTTTCGCGGTAGCTAATTTTTTTTCAACTCGTTATTGACTTAAAAAGTTAAGTTGTTGGGTCCGAATTTTCACTTATATTTTGTTTCCGTGATATACCCGGTAGGTTGGTCGAGGACTCAAACGATCGCGATATAGTGTTATGTTTGTGCTTTTTAAATTTAAAATATTTTATCAGCAAAATTTTCTGTGGTCGATAAAATGATACGGTTATTCGGATATTATCCGGATACCGGATACGGTTATCCGAATAGTGATTTAGGTATCCGTTCCCATCCCTAGTTCTAAAATATGAAAATGTTGCAAAATATGCGTATTTCACAGGTGGAAGGAATGTACCCTGGTCCCCCACCCCCTGCAGACACTACCCACCCCAGTCCAAAAAAAATTCCAGTCAATCAGACACCACATTGCATTGAATTTAATCATTTTCATAAAAAATCATGAAAAAAAATTATAACTATTTTTTTTGTATATGGTTACTTACCATTGACAAGGTCAGGAAGAAATGTCGTTTGAAAAAGACTATGTTTCGTCTAAAACCATTTCAATTTTTGTCAAATATTTTTTTATACAACGTAACTCATATGCTCTGAATTGCATATCCATCTAGCTCTCAGAAAAAGTTTACTTCGAAGAAAAATTCCCAGAAGTTTTCAATCTACAGTTGAAAATGTCCACCATGGTATAGCGCTTTTTGACGTAAGCAGAACAATCCCACACATTTCATTACCAGGCTTCGCGAAACTGCTGAAAACTTTGCCTGACATTCGGTCAGACAGGCTTCCAATTCTTGTCTGACCGAAAGAACTTTTGCCTGACCGAATTGTTTTTCCAAATAAATGTGTACCTGTTATTTTTTTAAAATTAAAGACACATCATCCTTTAAAGGCTTCTTTAACATTTTAATTCTCTCTCTTAGGTAAAACATCAGTTAATCCTTGATGGACCTGTCTGGAAATAAGAACCTTCATTATCAAAATCGTCACTATAATACATCCTTAACACACAATTTTTTTTATAGAGTAAGGCCACTTCTTTTATATAAAATGGTTTACAAAACCGGCGGACCTATTTTTTCAAGAAATCGAAAAAAAAAAAATCGAAATTGACGATTTTTTTTTCATTAATAATTTCCGGCCCTATGGAAACGAGTCAAAAACTATCGAAACAAATCCCATTTTGCTTGTTTTTAACGCGCCCTCGAAATAGGTAGACGGGTTTTATGTCTCAGAGATACTCCACGAAATCGGGTAACGGCTGTAAGAATATATCGTCAAATGGGGTACGATTTTCAAACACAAAACCATTTCCTATACAAGCAATGTAAATTTTATCTATCATTTGTATCGGACAAGAGAATATATCGCCAAATCGAATAGAAAATTTGCAAATTGTCTTGCCAAAACTTTCATCGCCTGTTTACAGGAACGACACCGGATGAACCGTTTATCGTCCGTATCAAAGCTTATGTCACATTTAATATTTGTCTATTGTCAGCTGATAATCCAATTAAATTTTCTCGGCAGCGATGAACAAGAACAGTGAAGCCTCCGGGCAAACAAACTGTAACCTGTCATAATTTTTAAACAGATTACTCAATCAGGCGTTACAAAAAAACACAGCAACCTAGGCCTATCGAGACGTAATTGGTACATGTACTTACAATAATCCACGTTCAAATTCCATTGTCTCTTTTTAATTATCACATAATCCGCACAATTCAAAAACAAACAAAAAATAATTTTCTCAAACATGTTTTACAATCACTCATAGATTTATGTACATTTCTTTGATCCGCCTTCCATGTTAATTTATACGGAGACAGAATTTGATTGACAGTCAGTATTGAGTTAAACGTTGATACCAACCGTCTTTGAAATGCAACTTAAAAGGGATTTGTCGGCTCGTATCAAGACTGTGTTGTTTTATCGGCACTGCTTTGAAATCGTTTGATCTACAAGAAGTGTGTACGTGACATTCGACATTTTTTAGCTGGGTAAAATTGGTTGATGATGCAATAATTCTGAAATATGATACTTGAGATAAAATTGGGACGTAATTTATTTTGGAATATGTTCGCATTGGTTAGTGTTTTAATACTTATTTTACATTCACTTTGTAAATGTCGCGGTGTCATAATTTAATTTGAAACTTTTATTTTGTAGCAGAGCGTGACAGAAGGGTCTGTTAATCCATTAATAAAAATATAAATAATGCATATTTGTCACGAGTATTGCCCAGAACACGATCTATCTGACCTCCCTTGTCAACAAATATATGCAGATTCAATGATAATCATTACCAGACTTTCAGTTTTGTTTCTGTAGATTTAAATTGTTTTGACTGTTATATAGTAGTTAATGCTGTCAGACTAATATTAAGACTAGATGTGGAAATTTTTTTTTATTTTTTTTTCGACCGCCTTACGGACACTTTGACCAAAAATTTTTGTAAACCATAAAATAAACTAGAATGTTGTGTTCCGCGGAACACATGTGTCGCCTGCATGGAAAACGTTGAAATGTGGGCCTATGTTTAATCATATATAATAAAAACAGGGGTTCCATTTGACCCGGAAGCTCGGGTTTTGACCCGGGAGATTTATTAAATACGCCAAATTGACGCGTCGTAAATCTGGAGCATGCGTCATCATGACCCGGGGCGAATTCGACCTGTGCGTCAATCAAATCAAAAATAACATCGAAATCCCGCCTAACGCAATCATAACTGGCCAATCGTAAACGCCGATTTACCAATAATCAGTCTCGCTTACTGAAACGTTTCAACACACCTGTGGTTAGAAAGTTAATTGATGTGTAAGCAAATTATCGATACTTCACGCGCGCCTGTATATTATGATCACTGATGATGGGACAATTATAGAAACATGAAAGGTTAATTGGTTTAATCAGATTTGTCGAGTGATGACAGGATTATCGGCGAGTTAAATCATCAGACGTTTTCAGATAACGGCGTAAAGGGTAAATGGATTTTTTGTCTTTGAGATCGTAATTGGACAAATTTATAGAAGATGTGTCACGTTGCAACTGAATTTCAAAGTAGTTTAATATTTCTCGGTAATCTCGATATATGCATCGCGAAAAACGGTTCGGACCAGCTTATTTCAATTCATGTCTGGCGGTCTAAAGCGACCCGTTGAGGATTCGAATGTTGACGCAAAATTCGATTTCGAGAGTTTGACCGGTACTCGCGTAAAAAGAAATAAAACAGCTGATTCGACTGAATTTTTTCTCGAGTGCTTCTAAAAAAGTTGTGAGAAAGTTTAACTCAAATTGGCTAACATAAATTGACTGGCTCGCGCATGAACCAAACAGTGATGGAATCATGGCAATGTTCTGTACTTTGTGTAGAAATGGTAAAAAGAAAAACGCGTTTTCAACTAGCGGCAACTCAAACTTTCAACACAGTGCTCTTCACGGGCATGCTAAAGCATACACCAAACATTTTTTTGCTTGTTGTACCAGAGTGATGTGATTTTTGTCAGTTGTCAGTCAGTAATGTGGCATGTTATTTATTATTGTTCATTGTTCATTTTGCTACCTGTCATATTGTTCAACAATATATGTGAAGGCTGGTAAATATTCTATGAATAAAGATTGTGTAAAATTGATTTTAACAGTATTGTTTTTTAGTATGAGATTTAAACAAATATGAATAGGGAAAGCTTTGCAGCAGTCGGTTTCGCACGGCATTGACACATACATGACCCTGAAAATTTGATGATGACCCCTGAAAATTTGAAAATGACCCTTGAAAATTTTGGTCCAAGGGTCATTGACCCTTGGCGTTCAGAGCCAAGTGGAACCCCTGTAAAAATATTTTATTTAAGTTGATTTCAATACTACACCACAGAACACTTGTGTCATCTAAGTTGCATTTAAAAGGGGAATAACTGTAATAATGGTGAAACAAGAGTAATCATCTTCAAAAATTGGTTTGTGCACGAAGATGAGTTATTCAAAGTATTAAGTGAATTGAACAAGTACTTTCCAGTTTACAGGCAACACTAAGTTTCATGTTACAGTTGCATTTGAAAGGGACATAACTCATAAAATTTTCAAACAGGAGTTATAATTTTTGTAGTTGTAGATGGCACTGTTCATGTCGATACAATCCAAGTATTAAATGAATAGGGCAAGTACTTTCAAATTATAAGCAACATTAAGTTTCATGTGAAATTTGCATTTGAAAAAAAAAGTCAAACAGGAGTTATGATTCTTGTTGTAACTGATGTTGTTGTTGTTCATGAAGATGATATATTCGAAGAGTGAATAGGACAAGTACTTTAAAAGTTAAAGGTAACATTAAGTTTCATGTTAAAGTTGTATATTAAAGGGACATAACTCATAAAATAGTCCAGCAGTTGTTATTATTCTTGTTCGTCATAATAACGCTGTTCATGAAGGTGATTTATTTCCAATATCAAGAGAATTTTCAAAGTGAAAGTCAAAATTAAGTTTCATGTTAAAGTTGCATATGAAAGGGGCATAACTCAAAGTATACTCAAACAGGAGTTATGATTCATAGCGTAATCAACGTTGTTGATCATGCTGATATTGTATTCCAAGTATGAAGTGAATAGGACAAGTACTTTCAAAGTTATAGGCAACATTAAGTTTTATATTAAAGTTGCATTTGAAAGGGGCATAACTAAAAAAATATTGAAACTGGAGTTATCAGTCTTGTCGTCACAGATGGCATTGTTCATGCTGATGATATATTCCAAGTATGAAGTGAATAGGACAAGTACTTTCAAAGTTATAGGCAACATTAAGTTTCAGATTAAAGTTGCATTTGAAAGGGGCATAACTCAAGAAATATTGAAACTGGAGTTATCATTCTTGTCATCACAGATGGCATTGTTCATGCTGATGATATATTCCAAGTATGAAGTGAATAGGACAAGTACTTTCAAAGTTATAGGCAACATTAAGTTTCAGATTAAAGTTGCATTTGAAAGGGGCACAACTCAAGAAATATTGAAACTGGAGTTATCAGTCTTGTCGTCACAGATAGCATTATTCATGCTGATGATATATTCCAAGTATGAAGTGAATAGAACAAGTACTTTAAAAGTTATAGGCAACATTAAGTTTCAGATTAAAGTTGCATTTGAAAGGGGCATAACTCAAGAAATATTGGAACTGGAGTTATCATTCTTGTCGTCACAGATGGCATTGTTCATGCTGATGATATATTCCAAGTATGAAGTGAATAGGACAAGTACTTTCAAAGTTATAGGCAACATTAAGTTTCAGATTAAAGTTGCATTTGAAAGGGGCATAACTCAAGAAATATTGAAACTGGAGTTATCGTTCTTGTCGTCACAGATGGCATTGTTCATGCTGATGATATATTCCAAGTATGAAGTGAATAGGACAAGTACTTTCAAAGTTATAGGAAACATTAAGTTTCAGATTAAAGTTGCATTTGAAAGGGGCATAACTCAAGAAATATTGGAACTGGAGTTATCATTCTTGTCGTCACAGATGGCATTGTTCATGCTGATGATATATTCCAAGTATGAAGTGAATAGGACAAGTACTTTCAAAGTTATAGGCAACATTAAGTTTCAGATTAAAGTTGCATTTGAAAGGGGCATAACTCAAGAAATATTGAAACTGGAGTTATCGTTCTTGTCGTCACAGATGGCATTGTTCATGCTGATGATATATTCCAAGTATGAAGTGAATAGGACAAGTACTTTCAAAGTTATAGGAAACATTAAGTTTCAGATTAAAGTTGCATTTGAAAGGGGCATAACTCAAGAAATATTGAAACTGGAGTTATCATTCTTGTCGTCACAGATGGCATTGTTCATGCTGATGATATATTCCAAGTATGAAGTGAATAGGACAAGTACTTTCAAAGTTATAGGCAACATTAAGTTTCAGATTAAAGTTGGGGGACTACCGGACGACGACGACGACGACGCCGACGCCGGACAATAGCATCCCTATGTGTCTACCTGCTATCGCAGGCGACACAAAAAGGAGTGGCCTAAGTGTAACAGGATGGTCTGAATTCCACTGAAAGAATATCATGATCAAAACTGGGTACTATTTCTTCAGTATCATCAAATACTGTCTCATCGAAAATATTCTTATTTAAAAGTAACCACGAGCGGCAATTTCTCAACAAATTTTCTCGACAGGCACTTGGACTATTGTTTTGTCTTTTTTCTTCATCAGTTTTTTTTGTTTTTTGCCTGGTGTAGCGCCATCAAAATACTGCAAGAACAACACTTTCTTTGTACATTGTCGAAGGTAGTATATGGTTACTCTATCTATAATTGGCTGGAAACTTAAAAAGAAACGCCGACGGAAAGCATGTTTTCAATATTCTCATAATTAAGGGAGAAAACTCGGTCTTGATCGGACATGATAAATCCCGGAATTCGTGCCGGACGGATAGACTCTTACTCAGCCGTTATCAGTTAAGGACTGAACTGTGCCGGACATAAGGTCCGGAACCCAGACAAAAATTATCGGACCAGACAGATTTTTGCCGGACATGTCCGACGGTCCGGCGTCTTTCGCAAAGCCTGCATTACATGGTTTTTCAGTGAAAACTCAGTGATAATGAGCAATGCCGTGAATGACAACCATATATAAGCAAATAATATGCAAGATTACTATAAAATCCACCGATCATCTCGTTTTAAACGAATGATGCTGATGCTACGGCCGATTTTTCAATTTTCGTTATTGTCAAACTGCTTCAGCCTCCATTACTGGCGAGAAGTTGCATAACTTCAAAGGGAGGTCACTGCGTCGGATTCCAACTGCGGCACCAACTTCATATAAAGTAAACTTTTTAAGTTTAGAGAGAAAACTTATAAAGTTTTACCGGTTTCAAATCTTCTTTTCCACATTTCAGCTGTAATTATTATCATTAAATGTATAGTCATCAGGGGTTTTTCTGCCTATTTTGGGAAAAGGAGTCTGGACATTTTGGGAATTTTTTATCAACAAAAATGCCCATTTTGGGAAATTTTAATATGCACTTATTTAGCTAAAATCAGTCAATTTTTACATTACCAGCTTTTTGGTCTTTATTCAAACAATGCAAAACTGGTAACTTTTTAGTCAACTGATATCAGAAATAATTTTCTCATTTAAATTATTCATTAGGCCAAAAATAAAATATTGTTTGTTTCCCCTTCCCGACCCAGGCAAAAAAGGAATGGGTAGGTAGGTAGGTAAATTATTTTTTTTTGGAAGATGACAAATTTACCCAATGATTTTTACAGCCTTAACTGAGATGAATGACAGCCTCTAGAATACATAAATAGAATCTAGCTTTCTAGAACTATTTCGTGTGTAAAATATACTATTATAAAACTATTTTTACAAAATAAAAACAGTATGTGAAACTGTATTGGCACTAAAGCAAGTATCTCTTGAGAATGTGTCAAATGACTAGATTAAACCAGACTTCCCGAAAGTTGAAAAAAAGTGTCAGACATTTGGTCAGACAAGATGTGAAAAATTGTCTGACCAAAACAACTTCTGTCAGACCGAAACATGCTAAAAAGGTATAATAAAGTATTAGGAGTTCAAATTTTTGTCTGACATTTGGTCAGATAACATTAGAAAACATGTCTGACTGGCTGAAATTTTACCAGACAGGTCCTTCGGTCTGGCAACTTTCGGGAAGTCTGTTAAACATGCATTACATAAGGAAAACAGTATGTTTACTTTGGCTCATATGGTTCTTGTAAATAATAGTTCAGCCCCGCGCTTAAGAATTACCTAGCTGGGAACCAGCGCCTATATAATTTGCACTCAAAAGTTTCGTACTTCCGATCACTTCGTACCTCCTTTGTTTCGTACCCAATAATTCTTACCTTAAAAAAATATTTTTGCAACTCAAAATTGGGAAAAAATCTTTTGGGTAGGGCCGATTTGAATGGGTAGGGTGGGAAGGGGAAACAAACAATATTTTATTTTTGGCCTTATATAAAAATACAAATTCTTTATAAAATATTGAAACTGTAGTAAATTTAGTGGTTATTTTAGATTATTAACTAAATAGACCAGATAAACATAAGTTTTTATTGTAGTACTGTGCAAAGCCATCATAGTCGCGAAAATACATTACAACAAGAGCTGTCACTTGAAATTGACATATGCCCCCGAAATGCAGCTTTGAAATCGAATAGGTATACATATGTAATAAATAAACATATGTAATGAAAAATATGCTTGTGGAAGACAAAGCATACTGCATGCATATAATGTTTTAAGTCTGTAGTAAATATATAGTTAAATAAAGTTAAATATGACATTTTTTTTTAGAAAATTCGAAGATTATTGGGGAAATTATCCTGGAAAATGATTATTAGAGTTATGAACCTTACTACATGTGATGTGGGTAATATGAACCAGAGGGCCATGATGGCCCTTTATCACTGACCAGAGTACAACAAAGTTGTGTTGTACAAGACCCAACGTCTCCATATGGTGAACATTTACACGAAGTTATTTTAAAATCCAATAAGAAACAACAAATCTACAGCTTGGAAAAGAAAATGCTATTTTTCGTAACAGTGACCTTGACCTTTGACCTACCGGCATGGGTATTGTAAGCAACACATGCCTTTGTCATGGTGAACATTTATGTAAAGTTATTTTGAAATCACTTCATTCATTAGGAATTAACAGCCCAGACCAGAAAATGTTATTTTTTGTAAAGGTGACCTTGACCTTGGACCAACAGGCATGGGTACTGTACGCGAAAGTACACCTTGTCATGGTAAACATTTGAGCCAAGTTATTTTAAAATCCAATGAGAAATAACAAATTTACAGCTGGACAAGATTTTTCTATTTATAGTAACAGTGACCTAGTTTTTGACCCCAGGTGACCCATATTCAAACTCGTCCAATTAATAACTGGGACATATGTCCTGACCAAGTTTCTTTACAATCTGATAATCAGAGTAAAGTGTGACCACTATAGTGTAAACAAGAAAATTCTATTTTTAGTAACAGTGACCTAGTTTTTGGACCCAGATGACCCATATTCGAACTTGTCTGAGAAATCATTGGGACAAACATCCTGACCAAGTTTCATGACAATCGGAGCAAAAATGTGACCTCTAGAGTGTTAACAAGAAAATTGTATTTTTAGTAACAGTGACCTAGTTTTTGGACCCAGACGACCCATATTCAAAATTGTCCCAGAAATCATAGGGACAAACATCCTGACCAAGTGTCATGACAATCAGAACAAACATGTGACCGCTAGAGTGTTAACAAGAAAATTCTATTTTTAGTTACAGTGACCTAGTTTTTGGACCCAGATGATCCATATTCAAACTCATCCTAGAAATCATTGGGACAAACATTCTGACCAAGTTTCATGATAACTGGAGCAAAAATGTGACTGCTAGTGCTAACAAGAAAATTCTATTTATAGTAACAGTGACCTAGTTTTTGGACCCAGATGACCCATATTCAAACTCAGCCTAGAAATAATTGGGACAAATATCCTGACCAAGTTTCATGTTAATTGGAGCAAAAATGTGACTGCTAGAGTGTTAACAAGAAAATTCTATTTATAGTAACAGTGACCTAGTTTTTCGACCCAGATGACCCTTATTCGAACTCGTCCTAGAATTCATTGGGACAAACATCCTGACCAAGTTTCATGACAATCGGAGCAAAAATGTGACCGCTAGAGTGTTAACAAGAAAATTCTATTTTAAGTAACAGTGACCTAGTTTTTGGACGTAGATGACCCGTATTCCAATTCTTCTGACAAATCATTTGGACAAACATCCTGACCAAGTTTCATGACAATCAGAACAAAAATGTGACCGCTAGAGTGTTAACAAGAAAATTCTATTTTTAGTAACAGTGACCTAGTTTTTGGACCCTGATGACCCATATTGCAACTCGTCCGAGAAATCATTGGGACAAACATCCTGACCAAATTTCATGACAATCGGACAAAAAATGTAACCTCTACTGCGTTATTTACCTTGGGGTTAGGGTTTAGGGTTAGGTAAAAAGGCCCATAACTCAGCCAAAAATAATCCGATCAGAAATTCCTTTGGATATGCACAATAAGTCTTGGTGACAAACCCTCCTGTGAGGTTTCAATGAAATCCCTCAAGCGGTTTCAGTTTACGTTAGGGTTAGGGTTTAGGGTTAGGTAAAAAGGTCCATAACTCCGCCAAAAATAATCCGATCAGAAATTCCTTCGGATATGCACATCTACAATTGGTGACAAACATTCCTGTGAAGTTTCAATGAAATCCCTCAAGCGGTTTGGGAGAAGAAGCGAGGACAAGATTTTGCTTAAAAGGGCCATAACTCAGCCAAAAATAATCCGAGCAGAAATTCCTGACGATATGCACAACTAGGCTTGGTGACAAACATTCCTGTGAAGTTTCAAAGAAATCCCTCAAGCGGTTTATGAGGAGAAGCGAGGACAAGATTATTTCGGACAGACGGAAAGACGGACGGACGGACGGACAGTGCGATTACTATATGCCTCCCTTCGGGGGCATAAAAATAATTAAGTGTCTTACGAGTCATATTATGATGCATCTTCTGCAGTTACGGGTACTTTCAGTAATGTTTTGCAGAATAGTTCTAAATTTATTGATATATTCAATAGCTATAATGTTGAAAGAAGGTCCAGAAAATATTCATGCTTACAGTTACATCAGGGTAACTGAACGCTTGCAATTTCTAGATAAAGGGAAGTCACTCTTTTATTACCTTTGTATTTTGATATATTTTATTCGATTTTTTTCCGAAATTTCAGAAATAAAATATGTTTTCAATTGGGAAAAATGACAACTGCTTATGATTGGGAACAGGGCCGTTTGCTTTGGGAACACCTCCGTTTTCTGGAGGCACAGACAGTGCTGAAAAACCCCTGTCATTGTCATAGAAACTTAATAACTCCAGATTTCATGTATATACGGGACCGCATATTTTATTTCGCCGACATTCATGCTTCAACGGATCTATCAAAAGGTATCCGAAGATAATAAACAGTGCAAAATGAAACATGACGGTAGAAAATCATGAAAATTCGGCGTTAGCATCGGTAACACTTGAGTAAAAGTAAGATGATCGGTGGAATTTGTAGAAGCCTTCCATATTATTTGCTTGCACGTGGTTGTCATTTACCGCATCGCTCGTACAGGGGTCAAAGTTAGGAAAATGTAAAAGCCTGAAATAAAGCTGGGGGCCGCTAGGGCCCCCCGGTGGGTCCAGGGGTCCAGGGGGCCGGAGGCCCCCGGAAGCTCCTGCATTTTAGTAAATTTCAAGGCTTATTCTTGTGTTTTCCTGAGACACAATTGCTCTAAAATATATTTTTTTCTCAACAATATATTCGTTTGTCATGATGAAAATTGACAATTGAGAATGTTTATAAATTATGTCAATCAAGCCACTGATTAGACTAAATGATATTTTCTCTCTTTTCATTACATGAAGAATCACAAGGCTACAAAACTAAATCTTATGCTTGCGAAAAAAAATTATTATTATTTTTAAACAAACAAAATTATAAGCGTACTTTATTGTCTTAACACAGCACTCGTAATAAGCAGCGCCCGGAATATCGGCCTTTCTAAAACAGATTTCCAACCTGTCACCGTTTTTGTCGCATTCTGAGAGCCATTCCGAATTCCATTTATTTTTGACATCTATTTCTAGCGATTTGGTATTACAATCCGATTTTAAGGACTTCATTTTCATTTTCTCATGCTCTCGATGGAGGGCCCCATTTTGCCTGATTTTACACTGATATTATGTTACGACGAATTTGATTCGATGATTTCAGCCTAAGTTAGCCTATTATAACCCAGTTTGAGCCAATCAAATTTGATGTTAGGTACACGCGTAATTGCTAAGATAAACGAGATTCGGGTCGATATTGTTGTCGTCGTATGACTCGTCTACACTCCCCCCCCCCAGATATCTCCTCGGATTTACACGATTAGGAAAAACGACCCAAGCCGCTCCCGAAAAGCCGGAATTCAGGCATAAGCCGGAAAACTTTGACCCCTGCTCGTATTGACCGAGAATTTATTGAAAATCTATGTTATGAAATGTGTGAGATTGTTCTGGTTACGTCAAAAAGCGCTATACCACGGTGGACATTTTCGACTGTAGATTGAAAACTTCTGGGAATTTTTCTTCGAAGTAAACTTTTTCTGAGAGCTAGATGGATATGCAATTCAGAGCATATGAGTTATGTTGTATAAAAAAATATTTGACAAAAATTGAAATGGTTTTAGACGAAACATGTCTTTTTCAAACGACATTTCTTCCTGACCATGTCAATGGTAAAAGAAATACTTATATTTTTTTTCATGATTTTTTATGAAAATGATTAAATTAAATGCAATGTGGTGTCTGATTGACTGGAATTTTATTTGGACTGGGGTGGGTAGTGTCTGCAGGGGGGGGGGAGGGTACGTTCCTTCCACCTGTGGAATATTTCTGTTAAATTTTCAACATATTTTGGTGATTTTCATATTGGGCACAGGCCTCGACCAAAATAATTTGATGAATTTTATTTGTAGTAACACATGCTGAATTCATAGTCAAAATTTGGTTTTGGTCGAGAAGTGTGCCCATATTGAAATCCTTTAAAATCTGCTCTGAAAATGGAAAAAAATTAATGTATACATATTTTTCTCATTTTAAACAATTTTGAAGACCTGTTATCCAACTGCACTAACAGTGTTTGATATAAAACTATAAGATATCGAAAATACAACAATTTATGTATTCAAAGGTGTTAAAATTTGTGATATGTAACAAAGCTTAAAATTTTTAATATTTTTAGGCCAATATTAGACCTTCGTGAACCTGCTCCTTTTTGTCACTGTTGGTTGATTTGAAAGTTTCATTTGCTAAAGATTAAATAAAGTGAATGGTACATGTAGCATTAAAGCAAAAGGTGTGGCTTTAAGTAAAGCAGTGATTTATTATGAACAGCATTCTGTCAATTAACCTTTCCCGCAACTTCTCAATGGAAATATTGGTCGCCTGCAATCCTTTTTGAAATGTGAAAATATTCAGTTTTTCATGCGACTATCTTCATTAACATGATGGACAGCAAAACAATAGATGACAAGTGAGAGATATCTGTCTTAATCGAAATGTATGGAAATCTCCAAATCATTAGTTTTACTCGACAGGTTATTTGGTTGTACTCTGGAGGGTTGGCAATTATTTAGTTTAGTTTATGTTAGACTGCACTTGAATATGTATAATAAAGTAGCCACATTTGAATCTACTGGCCAGGTATCAATTTTCCTACCGGTAACATACTAACAATATTCATGAAAAATAATGAAACAGGTTGGAATTCATGGATCTTTTTAGTGTTTCTTCCTGTGGCAGTATAAATTCTAATAATTTGTGCAAAATCTTACTTTTCATTAACATTTTTTACATAATTAATGCCTTAGTGACTGCCACTTTAATTCTGTGTAGTCGATTCATTAGAAGCCGACAAATATAATAAGAGATCAGTGAAAACAAACCCAGACAAGCACAACCTTTACTGTAATAAAGACAGCAATAAATGGACTTGTAATAGCATCAGCAATAAATGGACAGGTCCAGAATGCAGTGATTCAGATTGGAAATCAGATATCAAGGACAGGTGTCATAAATACCTAATTTTTCTTTGGCCATTTTGTCCTAAATACCTCAAAAACATTAGGACACTTATTCAATATTGATAAGACAAACACTTCTTGACTTATGATAACATTTACAGAGTCTTAATAGTGGTCGAAATTAGCGCTAGCCCGACAGCAAAAAACTAGTAGATTCTCTCTGGGGCTTGTTAAAATTCCCAATTTACCAGCCCGACATGCTTTTGAGATTCAGATCGTTGAAAAATCATTGTTCTTTCATTTTCAGATTAGTAAACAAACTTTTGAGCCGCTTATTTCATGCAGAAATCGGTCGCTTGTATCAATGTGTAATTCGCGCTAAATTGATAATAAATATGTTTGCTAAGTTCTATGAGAAAATTAATAACCATCGAAAATATAATAGACCAATAGCTACATGTATAAATTCCATCTTCAGCTTTTTTCCAATCCCTTCCTAAAACATCCTTATTTATTTAAGAGCAATCAACACCTGTTTGAACACCTGTGTGATCAGCGTTGTATATTTCATGGTCACTGCTGTTTATTCACATCAAAAAACAACACCGACGAGTAGTATTGATTTTTTGGAGATCAAAGGTGTCGGGCTGAGTAAAGAAAAATGTGATCATACGACGGTGTTTTTGATTTATAAGAGATTGCCTCATTTGTCAACACTCAGCCAAAAATTGAAGATTGCTCGAAAAAAGTAGGGTTGTATAATCAAAACATGCTGGAAATTTATACCAATTGCCTAGAGAATGAAATTTTTTCTACAGAATGAATAGGTGTTGAATGACATTTATGTTTTATCTCAGCGTCTGGGCGAACGAAATACACGTGGTTAACATCGGCAGTGATCGACCCTTACAGATATTGGATACTGGAAGCGTAGCGTGACGTAGTAGCCGGTGCGTGTAGGTTATAAATTTTTACAGCGTTTAGGTGACTCGGATCACGCTTGTTTGTCATTTCATACCAGTTTCGTACTAAAGGGGCGAAGAGTTTTATTGTTGTCATAATTATTGCAAAAACCATCGGCCAATTAGTCCTGAGAATGGATTTTTCATCGGCCCATTTGTCTTAGAGATCATTTTTTATCGGCCATTAGAGAATTATATCGGCGATTCTCCGATGGCCGACGCCAATCTGAATCACTGAGAATGCCCCCGTATTGACCATTTCGAAATTAGCGTCTAAACTACGGAAGTCGGTATTTCCGTACAATCGGTCAGGGGGGTACGCTAGCACAACTATTTGTACGCGACAAAGGCTTTTCTATATATGGGATATTTGCCTTTCGCGTACAACCCAGTTAGCATTCATATCAATGCGGAAAATTTTCCTTCTATTTCTATATGCCGCCGATCGGAATTTGATCGCAATGTTGGCGGTTCCATAAAGCATCTTAAACCATATGTAACTTTAAAAAATTTACATACCTGAAAAGCCACATTCAAGTAGAATCAATATATGTAATCCTTTATAAATAACGGTTTTGTTTTTTATGCAAAACTCTTTTAAACCTCCACCCATGTCAACAAATTTCGATTTCCGCACTTCAAGTTTACCTGACTCACGACGTCACGTTTATCGATAAATAACAGAATTTAAATCGGGTCGATTTCCACCACAGTTTTGATCGTAACTGCTTGAGACGTAAAGAACAGACATCTGTAAAAAGTCAGTATGATAATGGGTCTGTGCTTGCAGTCGAATTATTGAGACTAGGGGGTACGTGTATGTATGACGGCATTGCAGCTATGCGTAAAATTAATCATATATTTTTTTTTTATTAAAATCAACATTTTTTTCAAAGGACAGTTACTGAATATGTAACAATATATTAAATGACAAGAGAAATAATTTCGTTTTATGTAACTTTATCAGTTCTCTCAGTTAAAAATTGGGATAGTGACGCTAGCTTCGTCTGTGAATGCTGATAAAGAATGAGAAAATTTTACATTTATTAGTACCTACATTAGATATTTTTTATGGCAAGTTACAATTTATAGATAAAACAAATAAAAATATAAAATGTGTAAATGTTTTCGCCAATTTCAACATTTAACCCTTGTAAAACAAGTTTTTCTCAATACGCTCTATATATCGCCATTATCGGCAACCCCCCTGACCAAAGTACGATCGGTACCGGAAAACGGGCTAAAATGGTAATTTCGAAATCGAGAATGTTCTGGTCTGTATCGTACGAGTACACCAAAATCCTAAACCCTGTCAATTTATCAGATATCAATTGTATCGTTATACTGTAGCTACTGCAACCTATTCTTTATTTTAACAGTAGAAAAAAAAGTTTCTACAAGACATTTTAGGTGTTTTTTACGGGGACCCTAAGGAACTTGGGGTGCAAAAAGAAAACACTTGCAGTTTGGTTTTTAATTTCAATAGTGAATAGCTGGGCCTCATAAAAAATATGTAGACCCTTATTTTAAGCTCTATCAGTATTGCTATTTTGCAGATATGCAAACATTACGCTTCTTCACTTTTATACACTCTTTAAATTCTTACTTTTTTTAAATATCAAAAATGTTTGACGGGCCAGAAAACCCAACCTCAACCAAAATTTTCCGAGTTTATGTCTTTCGGTTCCAGTAAATGAAAGCTCGGAAAATATTCTTCTAGTTAATATGCTCAATAAAACTTGATACCTTCTTTTGGTTGTCTTCAGACATTGCGATGTATTTTGGTGCGAATGTTTTACCGTCAAAAACGTGGGTTGTCCCTCTATTTTAAAATGGCGCACAAAGGAAAGATCACTGCGTATGGACGCCGGTTGTTAGAGGTTCTCTGATTGGCTGACTCTTCTACCTTTGTTATTCTTAATTATGTTTTCTAAAAAACTGCATTAAATTTATATCCGTTTAACAGCCGAAATACAAATTTATATATTTACCATTTGTTAAAAAAACTCAATCTCAGTTGGTTTTAAAAAAAAAAAGGAAAACAGTGCCCTTTAATTACGTCACTTTGCGCCAAACTTCAGGAGCGTAGCTCCAATGTATAAAACACAGTTCACGGTCCAAGGCATGACCTGTGTACGTTGGCGCTAGGAACACTGGGATAGAAACTACTTTTAGGGCGGAGCTACGACCCTGCTGCACTGCATTTAAGAATCGGGGTTGCTTTATGTCATCAGCAGACGCTATAGAACATGGAAAATTCGTGAAGTTTTATTTATTTTTTACAATTAAAATAGGAAAAGCGTCAACAACATTAAACTTGTTTCGTTTTAAATCTCTATACCACTAAAGCCTCCTATAGTTAATCAATATCGACCATTTTAAGTTTCGATGAAAGCGGCCATCACTCGGATTTTAAAACACCATCCTTTACAGGCACTCTGACGTCATAACTTTCATTTTGACGTCATAACTTTCATTTTGACGTCATAACTTTCATTTTGACGTCATAACTTTCATTTTAACGTCATAACTTTCATTTGCACTTTTGTGGCAAAAGATTTAGACAACATATACCATCAATTTGAGTTTAATTGTGAAAAATGTGTTACTCTTATGATAATTATACATTATGGACTTGTCAAGACCTTATTGAGTCGCTAACTTTCTTACTGGATAATATGAATTAGGCTATGCCTAGTTGCGGCAAAAGCCTTAAATGCCATTAAAAAAATAATAAATTGCTTGTAAACAAAGCCAGTTTTTAGATTTAGAGCTGCAGATTTTCAGATTTGGGGTCAATTTTGAGATCGATGTCCATAAATCCAAAAAAAATGGGGAGGGGTAGGAGGTAGAGAATTTCTGAGAAACGGCTTGCAAAGAGATACAATTCTCTAAAATCGGAAGATTAGAAATTTATATAATAAAATGGAAATTGCTCTTTTAAAAGACACAGAAAGGATTAAAGAAATAGACAGAGGTGTTGTCAATAAATTTAATTTTAAGTGGTTAGAAGTCAAAGTGGACTAAATCTATTCTTATCGAAGTTGATTACGTTACGCTTGCTTCTCTTGGTCTGGTGTTCTGCAAACTTTGCAAAAAAGAAATGTTGTTTTTAGACAAAAAGCTTTTTGCTTTTAAACAAGTTCACATACTTGTTATGCATACATATATCTTGTTTTCTAGACAGAGATTAAAAAGGAATAAATATTACTGTAAGAGAATTTTTCATTTGTATATCAATAAATAGAAGATGATGATACTCTCAATGAGAAAAAAAAACATTGCAGGAGATTGGGTTCTAAGCCCACCAAAACAGCTAGAAACCAGGAGCTTCCGGGGGCTAACGCGGCCCCCTTGATCCCCGGTGCATAGTCCTCTTTTTTCACAATTTGCTGTTGGCAGCCCTGTAGATAACTGATTCAACATAAAATACTGGTAATTTCTGTGCGCAAAGTTTACCTTAATGAACATGAGTTCTAACTACTTATTTATTATATAACAACATTTTAGTTACAAACATAATTTTACCAATTGGATTTTACATGGATTAATCACAATAATAAAAATAGTTAATTTGCTTAAATCATATGTACATTATCTGGCATGAACATTTTCTCTTTACAAGCTAATGGAGAACTTTGCAAGCAAATGAACTAGTCTGGTACCCGTCGTACTATCAAACAGTACGGGTGATAACATAGTGTTAGGGGCAGGTAATCCAGACTAGCAAATGAACAAGAAAAATATGAAAATATTGGAGGCTTGGTTTCATTGAGCCTGTTCATGTGCACTGATGAATGTTATACAGTGTGACTTTTAGTTATTTCAGCCTATTTACACACATTAGTTCAATTCAAACTTTATTTATTTTCAGAGCTAACAACACTGAACAGTAACCACCATGTTATTTTATAGTTCTTTACAAGTTTTGTGATCAGTTTGTCATACAGTTGTTTTCATTTCATACCAAAAAAATGAAAAATGCATATCAGGAATGGCCACATCCAGCATACACAGCCTCCCCACACAGCCAAAGAGTGTTTGCATGATGGAGCCTCTACTAGAAATATGACAAGGAATTCTGATCTCTGCATTTAGGCATTAAATTTTTTTTTTAATTTGACTCTCAAATATGTTTAAGCTTTCCCCAAAATTAATTTGCTAAATGATGATGAAAGAAGCACAATAGAGATAGATGAGTTTTTTCAGATTTATTAACCTTTTTTCCAAACACCATTTTCCTACAGTCATTTTGCATTAACAGGCAGTTGGAGAATATTAACAAAATCCCATGTTGTCAGTTTTCATGACAACAATAAGCAAGATCATCTATAAATGATTTTATAGAGGTGTGTTCTCAACACGACGTGTAGCTGATTGATCACATGATATTGTGTTGATCTTATGGGAAAAGTTTGCACTTCTCATTTTGAACATCTCAGTATGATTGCCTATCTTTTCTGTATAGGTCTTCCTGCAACTACTTCTCTAGTGATCTTGCTGATTTATGTTTGATGTAATGTTCAGAGAGACCTCTTCAAGAGAATTTTATCTTTGCAAAATAATCCTTTTTTTCAAGTTCTATATTATGTTTATGCCCTTGCATGTCACACATGTGATCTGTGTGTTAAGGTTAGAATTACAAAATTATCCACTTGTATTTGTATTTTTATCGTTCTTTAATGAGAAAAGTTGCATATTTCACTTTTTTGTGTGGGTTATGTCATCCTTTAATTATTTTGATCCTAGAGTGATTGAAATTAGAAAATTCTAATACGCAAAACAATGGCTGTACTGCATACTTTTTTATTGGCTATGCAGAGATTTTGATTTCTTATTGACTTTGTCTGACATGAATATTTTAATTTGTAGTGCTGAAAGGCCAGATAATATCAATGATATGAAGGTCATACACTCCCCCATACAGATGGCAAGTAATTGAACAGAAAATCTTCCAAAAAATATATAATAGTCTCAAAGGTTGGGAAAATAAAGCCTGTCTTCTTTAACTTTGGTGAAGCTGCATAATTTGTATATTTGTGAATAATACACATAAATTTGAGTAATAACTGTGATACAGAAAGGAATCTTTGAAATCACAGGAAAAAACACACACATGAAAATAGACTATTTGATTTAGTCTATCTATGGACTGGAAATGCATTTAAATGTGTATGCCTTCAGGGACTGTAAATGTAAATTACTGTCTGTGCCATTAAGCCAGACACAAAAGTCAAAACAAATGTGTATACATCCCAAATGATAAGCAGTACAGATATATACTAAAAAGATTTCGATGTACAAAGCTGTCTGGGAGTCTATCCAATGATAAAGACTGTGTGATAGTCTTCCAGAATCTAGTTTTTAGCTGAAACCCAACTCTCCACAGTGGAGATTAGAAGCAGACGGCGTGAATGTTTGGGTGTGCAGGCATTCGTTTTGGAATTGAAAAACTGTGAACCAAGAAAACTACTTTATTGTAAGACAATTTAATTGTATAAACTTCAAGGTTTTTTAAGATGGGCATTGAAAATAATTATCTTCTAGATAAATTTAAATTTTCGTTTAAATATCTTAAAAAAAGATTTCAACTTCCGGCCCAATGGCCGCCAAAAAAGGACACGGGTTTATACCCCTCTAACATTGTCTAAACAATAATTACATACGATTTTTGAATAAATTTGATTGTTTTTAAATAAAAATACGTGTAACCTATAAGCGGCAACGCCCGGGCGCTTCGCGCCCGGGCTTTTGCCGTAATATTTATGTTAGATTCGGTACCTCTATTTATAAACAAGTAATAGGCATCCCAATGGGTACTAATTGTGCACCCCTTGTTGCTGATCTGTTTTTATACTGTTATGAAAGAGACTTTATGTTATCTCTTTCTACTGAACATCAAGATGATATAATTACAGCTTTTAACAACACCTCGAGGTACCTTGATGATTTATTAAATATAGACAATAACCATTTTCCATTACTGGTTAATAAGATTTATCCCAAAGAACTACAACTTAACAAAGCGAACACTTCAGAAAAGCAAGCAAACTTTCTCGATCTAAATCTGTCCATTGAAAATGGTTATGTCACTACTAAAATTTATGATAAAAGAGATGATTTAAATTTTAATATAGTAAATTTTCCGTTTTTAGACGGCGATGTTCCCCGTGCAACATCTTATGGGGTTTATATCTCACAGCTTGTTCGCTTTTCAAGAGCTTGCAACAATGTTAATGATTTCAATGAACGTAATCTTTGCATTACAGAAAAACTCTTAAAACAAGGTTATCGGTATCACAAATTAAGGAAAACCTTTTGCAAGTTTTATCGCCGATACCCAGATTTAATTCATAAATACAAATGCAGTTTAAAATCACTTTTGCAACAAGGTATTTCACAACCAGTTTTTTATGGAGATTTAATTTATAAACTTAAAAAGATTAAAGGCAGTGTTAATTTCTCCCGGTTATTCGTAAAAACCATCTGTAAATTTAAAAAGAAAGGTTACCAACATGATATTTTACAGCGCTCTGCAGGCCTGGTGATTAACCCTTCTACAGTTGATCATTATGCTTACCTCTTTGGTTGCACGACGGTGGCAGGGGTTTAAGAGTTTATGAAGGTTATTGGGGAAATCTTTTCTTAAAAGAACCTAGAAACTCGATTTGTTTCTTTTATCCCTGTCATCGTGTTCTTGCTGATTTTACTCCAGGAGCTCTGGTCTGGGTAAGATCATTGAGTACCCCTTTCGGCTTTGCAATGCTCTTAGCTTCTTATGTTTTATATGTTTGTGTGCTTTTGCATGCAACATTGTTAAGCAGATAAGTGGGTTGGAGTCTTTTCACCAAGACAACTTGTACTTGTTTTGTGATTTGAGAACCTGTTGGGGCAAGTGTGAGGTTGGTGCACCCTAGAACCTGGTTTAAACCCCCAGTGGCAATTTGATTTGCCACTGACCGTTCCAAGGCGGTAACCCCTCGGGTTCTCATTTTTGTTTATTGTTAGTGGTGTCATTTTTGAAACTGATTATTTTATTAACCATGCTCTCTCCCCCTCTCTTCTTCTTGACTGTGTGGGGAGGCTGTTTTTTCTGAATGTGGCGATTCCTGATATGCATATTTCACCTTTCTATCATAATTACACTTACATATAGTTATCCAAAAAGACAGAAATTGCAAGATAAATTACAAACTACATTGCGTAACTTTTTACACAGTCGCGTAGTAATATAGCAAAAAACTGCAAGTTATGCGTCAAACCATACAGATCATACTTGATCTTGGTTTTACACATTGGCGTAGCTCTGCCATGTATCTAAACTCACCGAGTCCAATCGTTCACTGTAGGTCCCAGGAGGAGAACGCATGTATAGACCACTCTTTCAGGAGGGAATTGGGTACCACAGGGGGTAGACCAACATATGTATTTCAAAGTGGGCTCCGCCTCAAATAATATGTTGTACTTCCGGGATTCCATACGTTAGTCGAAAATCGACGAGAAAACGGTAGGTGACTTTGTTTTTTTCGATCAAAGTTAATATTTCAATGCAGGATTTTGAAAAAATCTCAATGCTATTCGCCGTGGTATACATTTCTGAGTCTGAAGATGCAAAGTTTACTTTTGTACCTGGAATATTCGCGTAGAAATCGTTTTTCTAGTGCTGACCTATATCTGTCAACACTGTCTCCATCTGTCGTTTTTCGCTAGATTTTGGTTATACCGATAAGATACTGGTACAATTTTGTCATATAATGAAAATTTAAAATTAGGAGGACCCTAACGGACAGTTTGTTTTGGTCACAAAGACGATAAATCACCAGATATAAACAAATTCAAATTGGGCTCCATATGTTGTCGTGGATTCCATATGTTGTATTTTTCATGAAATCTTATGGAGATATTGTTGACGCGAAGTCGTCTCTTATTTAATAATAAATGGATATTTATGAGTACTATAAGGTAGCTGAATGTATTTCCTTATAGTACTCAAAAATATCCATTTATTATTAAATAAGAGACGACTTCGCGTCAACAATATCTCCATAAGATTTCATGAAAAAATACAACATATGGAATCCACGACAACATATGGAGCCCAATTTGAATTTGTTTATATCTGGTGATTTCTCGTCTTTGTGACCAAACCAAACTGTCCGTTATGGTCCTCATAATTGTAAATTTTCATTATATGACAAAATTGTACCAGTATCTTATCGGTATAACCAAAATCTAGCGAAAAACGACAGATGGAGACAATGTTGACAGATTTAGGTCAGCACTAGAAAAACGATTTCTACGCGAATATTCCAGGTACAAAACTAAACTTTGCATCTTCAGACTCAGAAATGTATACCACGGCGAATAGCATTGAGATTTTTTTCAAAACCTGCCTTGAAATATTAACTTTGATCGAAAAAACAAAGTTACCTACCGTTTTCTCGTCGATTTTCGACTAACATATGGAATCCCGGAAGTACAACATATTATTTGAGGCGGTGCCCACTTTGAAATACATATGTTGGTCTACCCCCTGTGGGTACTGTGGTAAGTAAATTGTCTCGCATTTCTTTGGTAATGCATATATCAGATAAAGACATTGCCTATGCTGATCTCCTATATTTACTCCTAACAATGACCATCTCACATTCGCCAAACTTTCGGTATCTTGTGAGAACATTCTCCACAACTGCACTGGATTATCGCAAAAATGGCAAAATCACTCTTTAAAAGCCAATATTTCGATAATTAAGCAAAGTTCTGAGCATTTATTCCGTTCTAAGGATTCGTTTTACACTTCGTTTTAGGCTTATGTCATAAGTCTCCAATATTTTAAAGTCTAAGGAGGATTTAGACCTCAAGTTAGAATTTTTTTAAAATGAACGCATTGATAGAAGTTTTCATCAATTTTCCAAATGAACGCATGGGCAGGAGGCATTTTAGAAATCCACGTTTTTTTTTTCGTGAATATCCCACATTAAATCGACTTTTTGACTGTTATATTTCACAATATTTCATTCTGAACTGCTAAAATATCATTAAAATCAGTATGTTGTTTCGTATCGGTAATAAGCGATACCAGGGCCTATATAGTTTTTGAGATTAACGTGGCATTATTTATCATGCTAACGAAACATCTAACACCTCATCATAACTGCTATGCTTCTCCTGATGATTCATTATTCTTTGCTTCAGATGTAAAATTTAATATTCATTTATATTGATACCAAAAAGCAAGAAACACTAATGTTAAAGTATTTACATGTACTTCGACACTTCACGATTAACTCCCATTTTTTCTAACCTCCGCCATTTGTAATATTTAGAAAGAATTGAAAAAATAATTATTATAATTGCTTTGGTACATTTTCAATTAATGTAAGCTACATTATAATTATTTTACAGTTTTATGGTTCATTTTTATTACACTGTCTCTAGACACTTCGCCATCCATCACTCGCAAGTTCTGTAATTTTAATACAAGTTTATTTTTCAGTTTAAGTGAAAGATTTGAGATCAATGATCAATGCATTTCCAATATGCCGGGTCAAATATCACTCAGGGTCGAAATACAGACACAAGATTACCGTCTGCATTTGATTAAATGCAAGTCATTTTCTAATTTACGATTATTATGCGTACTTCTAGAGACAGTGTAATAAAAATGAACCATAAAACTGCAAAAATAAATAACTTACATTAATTGAAAATTGACCAAAGCAATTTTAAACCACAATTTATATTATGGGATAAATAAGTTTATAGTTTCGACTCCTGTGCCCAATGTTACAAAACGGAGAATGGAAACCAGTCTCAAACCTCAGTTTTATAATCTTCAGCCCATTTCTCGGAATTTATTCACAAATTCTAGTTTTTAATCAGTCTGGCCCTCTTTTAACAAGAACATTTTTAAAAGATAAACGGTTGACATGGTTGATGGGCAAGATATGGGCAAGATTTTCCGTTATTATGATCAAGTAGAATGTTGATGCAGAGCCTCTGCATGGGCTGAAGGTTATAAAACTGAGATTGTAAACCAGTCTAAAATCTTAAGGATCTGATTGGCTGAAATGGCGACTGGTCGCCATTTCAGCCAATCAGATGCTTTAGATTTAAGACTTGTTTCCATTCTCAGTTTTATAACCTTAAGCACAGGTCGCTGCAAAACGATTTTAAGCAGAACTGAATGCAAATTAAACTCTGAAATTAACGGAACTGTGCTATGAAGAAGATACTAGTTTAAGTGCCTATGTCATAGGGTCAAATAAATATATTAAAACCTCAAAGTGAATTTCTTCGTTTGTTTTGATTTTTCCCAAATTATTTATCTTTTGTTATTTTTGGCGTTCCATAACTAACAACCAATCACTGCATTTAAAAACATTTCAAATAAGGTAGCCGCTGGTTTTTATGTAAACAGCAAATTATTGTTTCTGGAAAGTTAAATACTTTTTCAGGTAAATTCATTTTTATTTCATTGTTTTCTGTCATAGCGATACTAAGTCTTTATAGAATTTAAGTTAATATGTAAACAAATATCACAATAAGTTCTAACGGACAGAATTTTTTAAAACTTTGCACAATTAAAGAAAATTCCTTCACAAACAAAATGATATAAAGAAAAATATAGCTTTCCACGCTTGTTTTTGAGTAATCGCTCATTATTAGACCCCTCTATACGGCCATTTTGAAGGGATTTTGAGAAAACGCACATATATCTTTTAAATGATTGTTACATCTGGAATTCCTAATCAACACCTTATATCTATGCATGTTTTTGTTTGGAATTATGTGTATGTATGGTTTTGGATGGAATTATGTGAGAAGAAATTATGTGATTATATTAACCGAAGAAACCCAAGCTATTATAAATGTTATTGGCAAACTATTTCTTTGAGTTAAAGTAAAAGTAGTTGAAAGTAGTCTATAACAGAGGTGAATGTAATGAGCCGATAGTGTAAAAGAGTGTCTTTTTACACCAACCTGTTGTTGATAAAATGGAGGTTCAACATGAGACATACCGCTAAATTATGCCCAATGTTATAGTCGCCAGACCAGTTGCCATTTCAGCCAATCAGATGCTGGAGATTTAAGACTGTTTTCCATGCTCATTTTTATAACCTTCAGCCTAAAATGTTGATGCTGAGCATCAAGTCGCCGCAAAAAATGTATTTTGAATAGGAAACATAAACTCACATCGCACTTGCAGACAAAAACATGGAATTAATTATAAGATATTTTGTGTCTGTTCGACGGACATCAAATCAATATTTTTTATTGAAAATTTGCTCAGGTTTAATTAATAAATGTTTGATAACTACTTTTCATGTTTGCGTACCAATAGGACATGATATTAATTTAATCCTGCGATCAATTCAATAATGGAAGAATGGGATGTGTGTTTTTATTTGGCGTAATAGTTTCCGGACAACCAAGCGTCCCTGTTCTATTAAGTATCAAGTTCATAGAAATCGTCGTTGACTGTGTCGGTGCCAGTGTTGTCCGTTTGTTGTAGAAAATTATACCAATGGCAAAAAAGGGCCGAAAGTCATAAATCTGAGCATGGAAACCAGTCTCAAAGCTTAACCATCTGATTGGCTGAAATGCCGACTAATCTTAGGCATGCTGTTTGTGTTAGAAAATTATACTCATACAAATGGCGAAACAACCTGTGTTTGTAGTTAAGGTTCCAACGTTTACAAATTTTTGTAAACGTTTAAACGGACCATGAAAAACGAAACGATGCCGTTTAAACGTTGTTCAAACCAGATAGCACCGTAACAAGTTTCACTTAACTTTGTAAGTTGTAAATAACAATGCAACTCCATTATAACTTGATCTTATCGGATCGCTAAGCTTTCGGGTGAATCCTTTGAAATTTCCACCTGGCATTATGCTACACTCAGCGACATGATCACGACATCCAGGGATTTCAGCTGATGCAGATTCTCGCATTTTATGCAAGCTTTGATTTGTTTTCCACAACTTGTTCTGAGCCTGCAGTCATGCACGTGAATGTTTAAAAGAGGTCAACTTTTGCAAGGCTAAAGAAAACTGTTGTGTATATTCCATTTTAAAAATGAAGTAAACCCTTATTTAACCACTAAAAATAAATTAAAATAAAGTTTAAGCAAGTTTAATAGTAGTAAAGTTCACTAAATACAAGATATGACCTGTGACGATCTGATAATGACCCCAAGAACATTCAACAGGGATGAGATGACTCCTGGTTTTCAGAAGCTATTGAAATTCATTTAATAAAATTAATATTTTCTAAGTGAATTGTTGCCGATTTTCAGCAAATATTTTGCCGCCTTTACAATCACGTGACCGTTCGTATAAACGGTTCGAGATTTCGTAAACGTGTACGACCCGAAAACGAAACGTTACCGTTTACACGTGTAAACGGTGGAGCCTTATTTGTAGTAGAATATTATACCGGTGGCGTAACGAATTGCTGTTTGTGGTAGAAACCCGAAAATTATAACATAAACGACTCGCTGTTTGTGGTAGAAAATTTTACCAGTGGCGAAACGACTCGCTGTTTGTGGTAGAAAATTATACCAGTGGAAAAACGACTCGCTGTTTATGTTATAAAATTTTACCAGAGGCGAAACGACCCGCTATTTGTGGTAGAACCATTGGCGAAACGACTCGCTGTTTGTGGTAGAAAATCTTACCAGTGGCGAAACGACTGGCTGTTTGTGGTAGAAAATTTTACCAGTTGCGAAACGACCGTTTGTGGTAGAAAATTATACCATTGGCGAAACGACTCGCTGTTTGTGGTAGAAAATATATTTGTGGCGAAACGACTCGCTGTTTGTGGTAGAAAAAATTACCATTGGCGAAACGACTCGCTGTTTGTGGTAGAAAATCTTACCAGTGGCGAAACGACTCGCTTTTCGTGGTAGAAAAGTATATCAGTGGCGAAACGACTCGCTGTTTGTGGTAGAAAATTATACCAGTTGCGAAACGACTCGCTGTGGCGAAACGACTCGCTGTTTGTGGTAGAAAATTATACCAGTGGAAAAACGACTCGCTGTTTGTGTTATAAAATTTTACCAGTGGCGAAACGACCCGCTGTTTGTGGTAGAAACTTATACCATTGGCGAAACGACTCGCTGTTTGTGGTAGAAAATTATACCAGTGGCGAAACGACTCGCTGTTTGTGGTAGAAAATTTTACCAGTGGCGAAACGACTTTTTGTGGTAGAAAATTATACCAGTGGCGAAACGACTGGCTGTTTGTGGTAGAAAATTTATACCAGTGACGAAACGACTCGTTGTTTGTGGTAGAAAATTTTACCAGTAGCGAAAAGACTCGCTGTTTGTGGTAGAAAATATTACCAGTGGCGAAACGACTCGCTTTTCATGGTAGAAAATTATACCAGTGGCGAAACGGCTCGCTGTTTGTGGTAAAAAATTATAACAGTGGCGAAACGACTCGCTGTTTGTGGTAGAAAATTATACCAGTGGCGAAACGACTAGCTGTTTGTTGTAGAAAATTATAACAGTGGTGAAACGACTCGTTGTTTGTGGTATAAAATTATACCAGTGGCGAAACGACTCGCTGTTTGTGTTAGAAAATTATACCAGTGGCGAAACGACTCGCTGTTTGTGGTAGAAAATTATACCAGTGGCGAAACGACTCACGGTTTGTGGTATAAATTATAACAGTGTCGAAACGACTCGCTGTTTGTGGTAGAAAATTATACCAGCATTTTTCTTAAAACAGCGTACTGATTTAAACCAGCCACACAGAATAAACAACGGAACGAATACTTTGTTCATGCAGTTGTACAGGACAAAAACAACTAAATACTGCACGAAAATCAAAACAAGAGGGTCCATAGGACCCTGGGTCGCTCACCTGTCAACAACTGCTCAATGGTTGCAAGAGTTGTGTGCAAGTTTGGT
The DNA here is from genome assembly GCA_038501625.1 of Corbicula japonica. Lineage (NCBI taxonomy): Eukaryota > Metazoa > Mollusca > Bivalvia > Venerida > Cyrenidae > Corbicula > Corbicula japonica. The sequence continues at coordinate 1,095,345 of JAZAYU010000173.1, forward strand.
AAAATCAAATAAAAAAATAATGCTGCTAAAGTTTACAATATAACAATATGTAATTAAACTAGTGACCCCCCGGGTCAGGGCCATTTTTGACCCCAGGAGAATAATTTGAAAACAAGTTTTGTAGAGGTCCACTACATAATGACACATACCAATACCAAGGTTCTAGGCCATGTGGTTTTAGAGAACAAGATTTTTTAAGCTTTCCCTATAAAAGTCAATGTAAAACAATTGAGCCCTGGGGCGGGTCCATTTTTGACCCCAGGGGGATACTTTGAACAATTTTAGTAGAGGACCACTGCATAATACTCTATACCAAATATAGACCACTACCTAGATTTTTAAAGATTTACTATATAACACTATGTAATAAAACTAGAGACCCCCGGGGCGGAGCCATTTTTGACCCCAGGAGAATAATTTGAACAACTTTTGTAGAGGACCACTACATAATGACACATACCAAATACCATGGTTTTAGGCCTTGTGGTTTTAGAGAAGAATATTTCTTTTAGTTTTCCCTATATAAGTCTATGTAAAACAAGTGACCCCTGATGCGGAGCCATTTTTGACCCCAGGGGGATAGGTTGAACAAATTTGGTAGAGGACCACTAGATGATGCTGTATTTCAAATATTAAGGCTCTAGGCCTTGTGGTTTTAAAGAAGAAGATTTTAAAAGTTTTTCCTTTCCGTTGCCATGGCAACCAGAGTTCTGCATGGAATTCAGTTCTTTGAACAATTTTCAAAGGGGACCACCCAAGAAACATTCCTGGGAAGTTTGGATGAAATTGGCTTAGCGGTACATGAGAATATGTCGTTTAAATTAAAAGTTTACTGACGGACGCCGGACAAATTGCTATCGCAAAAGCTCACCTTGTCACTATGTGACAGGTGAGCTAAAAAATGCTTCGCCTCACATTGAATTTCGCACATTTTAGAGGCAGAATGATCGTCATAACTCATCGATGGTTGGGAATATTGGTTACTAAAATCATATCCTAACATTAGTGTATATAAAAATGTATATTGTGTTGATTTTCAATAATAATTACGAGCGTGAGAATAACGTTTATGTAGTTTCAAAAACAAAACAATTGAAGGGAAATACATGTTAACAAATGTGTTAAGAATTGTTATTATAATTACATGTATACTGAAAGGATAAAGAAACGCAGGGTAACATTTGTTCCGATATATTAAGAACGCGTTCTCCAAATAAAGTGAAACTTTGTGTATTGAGTTATTAGGTCATGATACACCTTAACATGTGTCGAAAGTGAATAAAACTTGTCTCCACTGCCTCAGTGTAAACCGTCGTGGAGCATGAGCTTTCGAACCTGCCTATCCAATTGTTACCCTGCGTTTCTTTATCCTTTCAGTATATATATACGCTTATATATTAACTTATAAAATAAAACAAAAAGATTTGTATTTGATGATAAATAAAAATTTCGAGTAGCAGATTAGTAATCCAATAATCAAGTAATAGTTACGGTCTTTTCATAAACCAGTAAGAGTAATGACAGTTGAAATAGAATTTAAGCGGTTGACGTACTGACAGAAATTAAGGGAGGGCTATGTGCCATGTTTTAAAATAGTTGCGGACAATTTTTCGCCTGGTAAGTTTTTTTGCACTTCATAATGTATATTTAAAAATAATTTCACAAATAGTATTTCTGCCAATGGGTAAATAATACATAAACGAACAAAAAGAACTCCATTTTCTGTCATTAAGCTATTTTTAAAAGCGAAAAGAAAAGAAACTTAATTTATCTTTTGAAAAAATGTGTAGCTTTGATCTGAAAACAGTCATCGGTTATAAGTATTGATTGGTATAAATTGAGACATTGGAAACACTTTGCTGAAAGGTAGAAACTAAATTGCCACAACTTTTGAGCATTTTAGTCGTCAGTTCGCGGTCGTTCCAACCCAAGGCATGCCGCGTTTTATCAACAAATACATATTTTGGTTACACGGCAAAGCGACCGGCGTGGTCTGCAGGAGTTTTATTATTCCAGCAGTCTCAGGCCGGTATACCATACTTCCGTGATGCGTGATCCGTGTCCGTGATTTTTTACTCACCAAAGATATCGTGGGGTATATTCCATACCTCCGTGTCCGTTCCGCGTCCGTGTCCGTGTCCGCGACGTGGAACGGACACGGAGGTATGAACGATATCTTTGGTGAGTGAAAAATCGCGGACACGGACACGGAACTATGGAATACCGGCCTCAGGTCGCGGACATGAACACGGACGCGGATCGGACACGGAGGTATGGAATATACCTAACGATATCTTTGGTGAGTGAAAAATCACGGACACGTACGCGGACACGGACACGGATCAGGCATCACGGAACTGATGCAGTCAACGGAGAGTTTTCTGTCAAATAGGTTGGACATACATAGAGTCGAAAAGTTAAGCGGTTCTGTTATGGCATGCGTTAGCACAATAATTACTTAAACTATAGGTTTAACTGTTAAACCCATAGTTTAACAGACTTAAACCTAGGGTTTAAGAGTCTTAATCCTATAGTTTCAACTTTTCGGAATTAAAACTATAGTTTAAGACCTTAAACTATATGTTTAACAGTTAAACCCTATGGGTTTAAGCGCCGTTTGCACATTAATTACTTAAACTATATGTTTAACACTTAAACCCTAGGTTTAACAGCGGACCAATAGAAACTATAGTATTAAGCCGTTCAACCAATGAAATCGCTCTTGGTATTTCACACGTGATTAGCGTTGTTGATAATGAAAATATGTCGTCTGCTTCTGATTAAACACTAGGTAAACGCGTACGGCCATTTGTAAAATAATAATTATTTAAGTAATAATAGCCTTAAACGGCGTAGTGAATAAGACAGAATTATTTTTATATAAATTGACCTGAATATAATTATTTTATTTATGGACTAAAACTGGATCTGTAGTTTTGGATTTAGGACAGTATTTCATAGAAAGTTAAAGGAAAGCTAAGATACCCTACCTATCCGAGAATATGGACAGTTTTGCAGTTTTCTCATTCGTATTCACAAGCAGAAGGAAAGCTTACACGCATTTTATCCGTTTTTGTTGTTGTTTTATTGTTGTTGTTGTTGTTGTTGTTTGGTTGGAGACTATGGGACCTACCACCATGAGCAAATAACCATGTAGTAAGCCCCGAATTGGCAGATTTCATCTGGTTGGGCAGTACTGGCTCTGCAAGTTTGTCGCGTCATAAAATATAATATTGACGGATAGATTAAATACACAAAATGATTTGACATGAATAAAAATCATAATTATGCACTGCCGACCTCCGATCAAATAATTTTTATCAAGGTTAGCATTCTCAAATATATTTACTGTATACGTCGTGCAAACAGCATCGTCATTTACAATAACGAAATAAAACAACGTTGATGTAATATTAGCCTGTTCAACAAACATCAGGGATCGACATAAAACGCATAGTGACCAAAACACAGGAAGTATACGTGTTAATTTTCTTGCAACATAAAAAATGGATCCATAATCGCGAAATTGTTAAATCCCATTGATTGAAGTTTCATTTTACGTATTTTTGTCTTAAAACTAAATAATTAAGAAATTTAAATACTTTAACCCGTAGATAGAAGTCTTAAAGTATGGCTTTTAGTGCCGTTTGCACATTAATTACTTAAACTATATGTTTAACACTTAAACCCTAGGTTTAACAGCGAACCAATAGAAACTATAGTATTAAGCCTTTTAACCAATGAAGTCGCACATGATGTTTCACACGTGATTAGCGTTGTCGATAAGGTAAATTGTCGTCTGCTTATGGTTAAATACTGGAGGTAAACGGCCATTTGCAAAATAATGATTATAATTATGGTGTTGTTGTTAAGACAGAATTATTTTCATTTATAAATTAACATGTACATACTTGATTTCTTTAGGCAATAAAATTGGAACTGTAGTATTTGATTTTTGACAGGATTTCTTAGAAAGATACAGGAAAGCTAAGACACTTCGTATCCGAATATGGACAGTTTTGCAGTTTTTTTATTCGTATTCAAAGCAGAAGGAAAGGTTATGCGCATTTTATCTTTTTGTTTTGTTTTTTTTTTTGGTCGGAGACATTAGGACTCACCATGTGCAAATAACCATGTAGTAAGCCTCGAAGATTTCTTCTGGTTGGGGCAGTACTGGCTCAGTAAGTTTGTCGCGGCATAAAAATATAATATAGATGGATAGACTGGATTCACAAAATGATTTGACGTGATTATATTTCACTTCTTTGGACCTGAAAAAAAATCATACATATGCACTGCCGACGTCCGATCAAATAAATTTTACCAAGATAAAAATTATCTTTGATATTTTAACACATCGTGCAAACGTCGTCATTTACAATGAAGAAATTTAATAATATCCTGTTCAACAAACATCAGAGATCGGCAAAAACGCGCAGTGTCCAAAACACAAGTGTATATGTGTTGATCATACTGCAAAAACTACCTCACCGGGTTATCCGATCAACGAATTTTTCGCTTTATAGAACAAAGAAGGCAGTAACATTCATGTGCATAACTTTTCTCCTGCTCATCTCAATTCTTAGGTGCAAACAGTTTCATAAAATTTAATCTTTGCTTTATATTTATATATTTATTTCATATAAAATTTCAAATATTGCGATAGTTTGTTTTAGGCTATAGTTAACCATCTCAGCCTCCAATATATTCTTTTGAAAATCTTTCAAAATCGGCGATCTGTCCGTTTTTAGTGAATTATTTATACTATTTCTATTGAAATAAAAGCTTAGCTGCAAACGGATAAAAAAAACAAGACAAATTTATCGTTCAACTGATATATGTTTTTCTTTGTAAAACTTATGATGCGATAGTCTGTTTTGTGGGTGAAGTTAGATTTTTTTTTAATTTGAAAAAAGGACCCGATACATATTGCGTTGAATCGAAAATCGTTCCCGGGTTAACCTTATTTCGCGGAGATTTAATGGAGACAGTTTTACAATGTGCCATTTCAGCATTTAAATAAAACTATTTAACCCCAACTGTAAAATGAAAAAAAGCCAAATCGTAAAAAAACATATGTATAATTTTAGTGGGTTATAGAGATTTGACCTAATGAATGCTTTGTGTTTTATGTTCCATATTATTATTTGTTGTTGTTTGTTTTGTTAAATGTTTTGCTGGTGAAAGTCAAGGGGTGTATTTGATAAATATCGAAAATTTAAAATTATTATTGTTGCTGTTGTAATATTCATAAATATAGAATTTATATTTTAAGGCACCGAAGCTTAAACGTGTCCAACCAGAAACGAAACAAATTTTGATTTGATTTAAAGTCGTCTCTATGCATTTATCTTTCGGAGGTTGCGTTTTTTGTCCTTAAAAAGTTTAAGATTTCACACCTGATTGAAGTAAAGGCTTACGGAGAATATCTCTCAGGTGTTTTTTGATATCACTGAAAGATTCGAATCCACATTTTTACATGTGTCCACAGTTGCCCACCTGTCATCTGGTAGCTAACACAAATTCGGATTATGGATTCTTCTCAGCGAAACAACAACAACAACAACAACAACAACAACAACAACAACAAATTGTCTTAAGATTAAGCTAAATAATCTAAACAAATGTACGAGGGTTGATCAATAAATTCGTGGACACTATCAATAACTTAATAATGAAACGAGGTATTGTAAAGATTTTCCGCTATTTAGTAGAAGAATTGAATACAATTACGAATATATTGTGATTTTTAAAAAAACTTTTCTCATTTATTGATTAAACGTATCGCCATAGCAACCCTTTGCCGTAAGAACGCCGCAGCTTAAAAAAGTAATATTTATCATTGTAAATTTTGTCATTATTTTGGCGCGCTTCTTTATAATACGAACATGACGTCAACGTTTATTCATAACGTTTATAGAGCAAACAAAAAAACAAGCGTCGCTTCCGTTTATCTTGTTTGTTAGAGATGTCAACGGAGACAGGGGTGTGTACGCCAGAGAGGAGCGCGACGTTGTTGGAGCAGAGGGCAGTAGTTCTGTGTAAATCTTGGTATGACGCCACAGCAGACTAAAGAAAGCATGGAAATTGCATCTGGAACAAAAAATGAGTCTCGTTCTTTAGTTTACACGTGGCACAAACGCTTCCGTGAGGGTAGAGAAGAACTTCAAGATGATAAAAGATGCGGCAGACCATCAGAAGTTTGTTGCGATGCGAACGTTATGCGAGTGAAGTCGGCCGTCAATGAGGATAGGAGGAGAACAATTAGAGAAATGAGCGATATGCTATGCCTAAGTTATGGATCCGTTCAGAAGATACAGTTCGTCAACCAGTTCCGGTTAATTCATATATTCGTTGTAAAAATATACTAAAAGCATTAATCAGAACTTTGTTTGTTGTTTGATTATAAGCAAAATATCTTACCTAAAAGATGCTGAATTTATTTTAGTCTCCGCATTTATTTACTTTTACATATGTAACATTTATTTAAAGACTAGTTTAAACCAGTTCCGGTTAATTCAATCTAATCCTTTTTTTTTAAGTTAAAACGTTGACATGTTTTAGAGTGAATTTTGACTGTCTAATTTGATAGCTGTAAACTAGCTTTGACAGAACAAATTCGTTTTTACACGTTTTCGGTCTAAAGGGTGCAAAGTAATTCTTAAAGTAATGTGAAATAAATATAATAACACACCAAGTCTTATGATATAATTTATTTCTATTTATTAAAATATTAACAAAAGCAATTAAGAACTAATGACATCACAGGTATTGCACCACGACGTTTATCTGATTAACCTTACAGCAATAATTTCATGAGACAGAAATGTTATAATCACGTGGTGGCACAACACTGCCCCCTCTTCGTGTGGAGTTAGCCATCGTGGGTAGCTAGGTACTGGTGACCCATAAACTTCTGTTAACACTATGACATCATTAGGATATCTTAGATGTAGGGTGCAAAAGACCTTGAGACATGTCCAATAGTAAACTAGCTTTAAGTGTCTCTTTTCCTTGGTAGCCGTTCCCAGTTTATCCTTTAAAATTCAAATCCAAAACTGGAATTCACACTACTTACTAATTCTGAATCACTGATCCGGAACTGGTTCAAACGCATGCTTCTCAAAAACCGTCACAAAAACAGAATGAAAATATTTATGAATACGATCTTGCTTCTGATGATAGAGCATTGATATAACACACTATTGCAAATCACCTTTTTTCGTTGTCGGGCCAATCAAGTTTGTTTCTTGCGGTGGATGCCACGCTTAACATCATCCGCGTTAAAAACGTTGGACGCGAGCGTCTGCAATAGTCTTTGTTGATGCAGCTCTTGACCGAAAGTAAACAATAAATCAAATGTTTAAGTTTGTAAATGTTCAGTTGAAATGCTTTTTATTGCGACTAAACGAGTATTTTCTCTCGTTGTTTCTAAATATTTCTAAAATCTGGTATGACATATTAAAGTTAACCGGAACTGGTTCATAACCGGAACTGGTTGACAAACTGTATTGACTGTAGACCTAGCTATGAGACGATTGTGTGCGAGATGGGTGCCGCGTTTATTAACGGAGGAAGAGATGACGACAAGAGTTGCTCAAAGTGAGAGGTTTCTGAAACGGTACAGACGGCAAGGACAGCAATTCCTTGATAGAATTATAACAACTGACGAGACTTGGCTGTATTATTACGATCCAGAAACGAAGCAACAGAGTAGCCAGTGGAAGAACACAGATTCCCCGCCGCCGAAGAAAGCTCGAGCCAGCCGATCGTTGGGCAAACACATGTTTATTGTGTTTTTTGACAGTCAAGGTCTTCTTCTGTGCCATGCAGTACCTTTAGGAGCGACCGTCAATGCAGATTATTACTCAAAGGTAAGAAGAAAAAATATATTTTTTTAAAGAAAAAATTAGGTTGTAATATAAATAATAATTATAAATAATACAAATGTAACAATAATTTAGATTGTGAAAAGGTATAGCAAATCACGCAACATTTGTGTAAACGATTGGTGTTTTGCCATTTCAGGTTATCCGCCGGAACCTGCTTACGGCGATATGGAAAAAACGCCCGGATGTGTACGCGGACTTGGAAAATATTATTCTTCACCAAGATAATGCTCCAAGCCATCGAGCCGTGGAGACCCAGACCACCATCACCATCCAGGTAGGGGCCGAAGTCTTGGAACATCCGCCTTACTCTCCGGATCTCGCCCCTTGCGATTTTGGGTTATTTCCGAAATTGAAGGCCGAGTTAAAGGGACACAGGTTTACCGGATTTCATGATTTACAATCCAGGGCACTGTCTGTGTTGCGTTCATTTGATAAATCATTTTACAAGGACATTTTTAGTCAGTGGGTGCACAGGCATGAACGATGTGTAGAAGCTGGTGGTGCGTTTTTTGAGAAGATGTAACGCCGACGTCACGACGCAACGTACGTTCCGGATAAGCAGCGGCGATCAGCTATACATGTATGTCTAAAAACTGTCATTTCGGGTACAATTTAAGGATTATCTATCTGAAACTTTCAAATCATATTGGTGAATCATTGAATAAATGTCAACTATAAGTATATCTATTTTTCTTCTTTAAAACGATAATTTATGGAGTGTGTCCACGAATATATTGATCAACCCTCGTATAAGACCGAATTTAAGAGAATTTGCGTTACCTTACAAGATAGTTAATTTTAATTCAGTTTCAAAGTACCGATATTCTCGAAATTATCGAGTCAAAACAGTAAATTTACAGAATTAAAATCAGCACTAATTCATATAATTATAATGTTCTGAGTTTAATATGACAGATTTAATCAGTTTGAACGCCGTTTTGCGTTATTTCTTTAACGGATTTATAAACTTAACAGTCTTTTCATTTTACAATTATTTTGATTGGTTTTAAAACAAAGAATCTGCCCTTAGGTGTTAACTATACGTTGACTGGTGTTTTATTGCACGATTGTAGTTTAATTGACGACATCCGGATTAAGTGCCCCATCAAGCAGGAAACAAGTACATACACTGACCATCCACTTTGATTTATTTACCTCTCTGGTAAAAAACAACAACAACATGAGACAGGTACAAAATAGAACAAAAGTTATGCACTTTTAATAATGCAGAAGGCATTTTACATTAAGGAAAAATGTTATTATTTGAGAATCCATTATCGACTTAAATGGTGGAATTTTTTAGTTGAAATGTTAAGACTGTGGAAATAAAACCGTAAAAAGTCTTATTTAATGTTCAACGTAGCACGCTGTATATTCTGCAATTCTTTTACTAAATAACTAACATCCGATATTACCTATTTGGATTTCATTTTTTTGAATAATAATTTCGCAAAATCTTGGAGTGTGTATAACCTATATTCTAAACGATATCGCATATTTACATGCTATTATTTCCACAGGTTTAATTTATGATTGATAAACTTTGAATCAAAATTTTATCAATAAACTTTTGATATTACAGATTAATTATAGCTTTGTTATATGAATATGGATTTAATAAATTAAAACCAAACTCAGGAAAAAAAAGAAACTGCTGGAGTATACTGTTGAGTTTCTTTGAACGCAAAAAAGGGATCCATAATCGCTTCATCAACTTGGTTTCTGCTTGTCCGTGGCACTTATTTCAATGCCCTTGCGAGTTTTAAACGAAATTATCCGTGAGGAGAACGCAACATATTCTCTAGACCTGTCAAAGTCAACTGTCACTTAGATAACAAAGCAAAAATATGAATCACATCCTTTCCAATAATTTAAAACCCTCGATATGTTATACATACGGCTTCTTCAGCTTAAATAACAACAACAACTTCTCACGTGATTACAAACTCGAAAAATGATTGGATACCTCTTAAACCATAGGTTTAACAGTTAAACCCGTAGTTTAAAGTCTTTACTATATAGTTAACAGATTTTGAGGATTATTGTGCTTATTAAACTTCAAAGTATATGATTAACTGTTAAACTATGGGTTTAAGAGTTCAATCTATAGGTTTAAAGAAAATTCACTTAAAACTATGTATTTAAGTCTCTTAATACCATAGTTTAATGTAATTTTGTCGAAAATCTCTTAAACCTATAGATTAAAGTCTTAAACTATAGGATTCACACTTAAACATAGGGTTTAAGCTGATAAACCTGTAGTTTAAGTAACTTTTTGCACAATTTTCTCTTAAACCCATAGTTTCAACTCTTAAACTATATGTTTAACAGTTAAACCCTAGGTTTAAGTCTGTTAAACTATGGGTTTAACAGTTAAACCTATAGTTTAAGTAATTATTGTGCTAACCGCATGCCATAGTTCTGTACTGCCCTGATTTGATCGAACAATGGTCTGCCTTTAAAACAAAGTTTACTAGTGGGCTCGCTTCTGCCCACACACTTATTGGCACCTAAACAAGCGAGTGCATTTGCGCTCAAGCGAAATAAAGATTTCTTTGGTGAGCTGATTATTCTTTTATAAGAAGCACTTTTATATGAACTAAATAGGAGACATATCATTTTCAAAATTTGGAATGTAAAATATCGTTTATCTGTCGGATTTTTCGTGCAGTCCCGGACATTGTTTAAAATAACTGAAAGATCAGAGGTCGAGTGGTAACCTACTAATGGAATGCAACAATGCACCCATATAATTTTAAAAGCATGAACTATTCTGAATTAATTATGAAGGGAGTGAAGACAATCTCTTTTGTTTAAAATTTTTATCATTGAAAAGTTTTGTGAAATAATGTAATCATATATCATCATCGATGACAATGGTATCTATAGCACTGGACAAAAGCGGTCTGTATTTACTTTTTTATGATTGTGTCCAAATTAAAGTTTCGGTAAAATTACGCGTTCAATTCATATGTGATGATCCGGTAAAATGAATATCAACCAATACCATATCATCTGTCTTGTGATTAAAATCAATATAAAAATGATATCAAATATACAATAACGCAGTTGGGTTCTTTTCAGCAATGGACCACAAAGGTCTATGGTTTGCTTTTCTTGTATGGAGTGGATTCTTTCTTGTAAAAGACGTGGAGTGTGCCACCGGTACGAACGCAAGAGACCTCCGCACCAAACTGTTTGTCACCGACGCGTACGATTCTAAAACTAGACCATCAAAAACCGACCAGTCGGATCCGATAGGTAAGCAATTTGTACCACAATCACTTTATTTAAGGTTTAAATTGAATTTTTACTAGGCTATTTGATTATAATACCAAATTTAACCTATAGCGGACGTTTTCTCTGCAGTAATATCGCTTTTAATTTGCGAAAATTTGTGCTAGCAAAAAAACCCGCTGGTGTTATTGTCGCAGTTTAATTGAGCAATTATCAGCAGTAGCACGAAATCCAACCGTGCCTACCATCACCAATTAACTTGTTTTAATAAATGGATTTGACTCAGACTTTCATATCTAACGTTCCATTTAAATATGATATGGATCTTGACTCTTCTTGTAGACAAATTAAACAAGAAATATCTTTAAAAAAGATAAACGGCGTTGATGGAAAAGATTTATATATACATGTACATGTATGTAAGAAAGAAGGAAATACAGAGAGGCGAAGCAGACACAGTTTAGTTATTTTATTTTACTTGTTATTGCTGTTGACGAACCCTCCCTGCCTTCTTAGTATGACCTAGAGTTTAAGCGACCGAATCATGACAACTTATAAATTCATTTAAAGTGTCTTTCAAAAAAAAATGTTGAAGCTGATGCAACAATTTCATACAGTGATAACAAGTCGATTAAAGAAGCAATGTCTTACATTAAGTCTTGTCTACATTTATTCAGTTTCAATAAAATACCTCTTGTAGAGTTAGAACACAAGATGAATAAATGTCCTTGAAATTTAATAAAAATAAATACAAACAGCCTGTTAAAAAAGCGAAATCTACCAACTTGTACGTAATTAACTTTAAAAAAAGTGTCCCTTCTGGGTTTTGAACCCGGGGCCTCCGCTTGAGAGGTGAGAGTGTTAGCCACTACACTACAACGAACAGTATCAAAGTAACTAGAAAGAAACCAGTAAGAATTAGAAATATCTACACTTCTCTTTCGTTTTACACTGTGTGTTGTATGCAAGTGTTTACCTGACAACCAAGAATATTCCATATAAAAATGTATTTAAACCATCAATATTGACTTAACTGGTTATTTAAATCGTAAATATGTTTGTCTCCAATACAACACCAATCGAAATAATCTATTTGATTTTTCCGCTGCATAATAATAAAAATCCCACTAGATACCTCTCCACCCTGCTAGATGCCTCTATGGTGTAAATAGCTACCAATCGAAATAGTTTATTTCATTTTCCCTCTGCATAATAAGAGAATATGAGTATTATTTACAATATTTCATTGGTCGAAAAACTAGGTCAAAAGTGAGCTTAGACAGCTAACGCCGAAAAATCAATTATGTATTGCTATAACAGATAATGTTCGGCCGTTGTAAATCATAGCACTTGATGCATTGGAGGGAGATCACTTTGTTGGGATTTGACGAACTGTTCGCAGCAGTTTCTTCCCCTTACAAGTGTTATGACCGATAAACAGTTTCCCAACAGATTTCAAAAGGCTGACAATCCTAGCTTTTACCATTTGATATGGGACTTTAATGGTTCTTTTCAAGCTTAGTGCATGTACAGTCTATTCATCAAGAAATGTATAGGTTATGTTTCAAGGAACAATGATCGGACGCCTTGAAACTGATGCACTTTCTTTTTTATTCTTGTGAATTTACATATGCCACCGGTCATCTGATTTCCAGGTATACTAGTCATCTTATAACTTTTACCACAGTGTCTAAGCGTACAGTTAACCGAAACGGAAGTTGCTGATCTGTACGCCGATGATCACATAGTTGCTTACAGAAAAACACGCGACATCGGCTTTTTATTTGTAAAATATATTCAAATTAAACGTGCTTTTTGCAGAAATTATTTTTATAATGAGAACATCGTTGATTAATAGTCTTACTGTGATCTTGAAGTCTTGAACTAACGGCTAGTTAAGTTGCAATCTGTAATCTTTTCACTCTTGATCAGTACAAAATGGGGAAAAAGAGTGAAGAAAATCTGCATTTGTGACCTTATATTTTATAATGTATAGATTGGAAAGGAATATATTTGACTTCTCGTAAAAGAAAAAATCATTTCCAACGCTAACAAAATGCGTTGAACGGTGCTTGAACGAATAAGCATCGAGAAAATGGTCTTTCTGTGCAGCAACCGAAAATGACAAGACTGTACGCAAAGTTGCAGTACTTCAATGTCAGACTGTACGACCAGTTGCGATCATAAGTGCATCATATACTGATCAACTGAAAAGCATCAATGAAGCAAGAACTTGTTAAAGGAATCAATCAAGGGAATCAACAAAATCTAATGTATTATTTATCAAAAATAAAACCTTATATGATAACATTTTAGAACTGACAAGCAAGTTTTGAGCTATAAATTGATAGGTTTTTTACTCTGAATTACTGTTGAACCATATGAACGAATTGGTACACTTTGTAGATAAGACACCGATTATTGCTAGAAATCCTAAATTCCCTGATTGTGACATTAAATAATACCTAGTATAAACCTGCTGAAATCCCTGCCGGTGTTGGCAAAAATATACATTATGCACAAATATTATCCAATAGCATAAAGACTTTAACTATATGGTCTTTGACAGGAAAATTCCATTAAGTGGTTTCAGATTTTGGAAATCCACCACTTCGTGACTGAGTTAAGTTAGTCTACAATTACGTCTGCAACTGCTAAGAATTTCGTGTTTAAGGTCGTTAAAATGTCGAGTTGGATTTCATTTTGGCCGACTTTCATTGGTAGATTTCAGGGATTATGTTAATCTGTTTGGAGCATTCTACGAAATCTTTAAAAAAACTACGGTTGAAGTACTAACGCGAATTTGTCCAGCTATATTATGGCTTCTATTGTTCGCACTTCGAGAATAAATGAAAACATTACAGCGGGCCTCTACATAGCTTACACGGTCTTACCACTGATATAGCTCGGTTGGACTAAAAAATAGTCTTTTTTTCACGCCTCCTTTCATGAAGAGCTAACAAGAGATTGAAAAACAAATCTGAATTTTAATCAGAAGTTAAGATCAGTTATTTGTTTATACAATTGTATTATTAAAAGAATAAGTAAATTTGTTGAAAAAATGCATTTTTCAGGTTCTCGTGCAAGAATTATTAAGGTTACCTGAAGCTAAAATGATAACCTTTCGATATAATTAGAAAGCATTAACTGGAACCATAAATTGTTAATGATCTGTTTGACAACTATGCGTACAGATGTTTGGCATATGTTAACAACTAACGATCGCGTACAGTTGCAACTATGCGTACAGTCTTATCATTTACAGTGACATAAAGAAAGTATCATTTTCTCGTTGCTAAGTCGTTCAAACTCAGGTCAACGAAGTACACAAGTTGAATAAATGAATTGTCTCCCATACCAACACAAATATGGTCCAAATTATATTTACACAAAGAAATTTGAACCCAAAATGTCCCGTTTTTTTCAATGTTTTGCTCCTGTTTTCACTGATCGAGTTGGGAACGATGATGGATTATAACAATACTAACCCTTCCTTTAAGTCTAAATGATCACAGCAAGACTAACAATTAACGTTGTACGTACCACAGGAATATTTTTGTCCAAATGCACATTAAATTTGGTTTATTTACCAATAAATAAAGCGATGTCGCAGTTTTTTCTCTAAGCAACTATGTGATCATCGGCGTACAGATCAGCAACTTCCGTTTCGCTTAACTGTACGCTTAGACACTGTGTTTACTCACGCCACGAGAAGCATACACAACTTTTAGTATACATTATTATTAATTTGGAGACTTGTATAAAATATAATGTTTAAAATAATTGAATGTTTGAGACAACTGCAGTACACTTTAGATCCTGATCAGACGGCACGAATTCACTTATCGCCCAAGGTACAACAGCTATATCCCATTTGTGACAGGGCTAAATGGCACTCCAGCGGACCAATTCCTTAGTTTTCCACCCCAAGGATAGAGTCAGTTACGTTCCCATGCTGTTTTCAGATTAAAAACTGCACATTTCGCTGTCTAACATATAATAAACTTATGCACGGCATAAAAATTACAAAACAACTTTCAGTATGACAGTTGATGTACGAATTTATTGTAATTTGACCATGATATACGTTACAATTTGTTTGTATGTTCCTTGTCTTTTGAGCATTTTCGTGCGCCATGAGAAGCCGTTTTGTTTGAACCCGGATTGTCCTATACTACTCAAAATTTGATAGGGATCACTTTTTATTTCTTAAAGATCTTCTTAATGGTAAACCCAAGGTAAGTGGTTTTTCATACATTTAGATTATTCTAACGACATACCTGGCACAAAGCTAATGTCAAATAAACGAATTTTCAGAATCACAGCAAATATTTTAAAGTTTCAAATTTATGATAGAAATAAACGAAATCATTTAAGTGATCCTTATCAAATTTTGTGTAGTATATTTAACAAGTATTTTAAATCTGGGTCCAAGATAATAAAACTGAGTTTGGAGACTAGTCTCAATTGTCAAGTATTTGATTGGCCATCTCAGCAAACTGGTAGCCGTTTCAGCCAATCAGATGCTTGACAATTGAAACTGGTCACCTGATTTACTCTTGCGATCTTGGGCCCTGCTATTTATCCATTGCAGAGGTCTATGTGAACTTCTATTTGTTGTCGATTAACGAGTTAAGTGAGACGTCGGAAACGCTGAAGACGACTGGCTTCCTCTGGATAATCTGGAAAGACGAGTATCTGACGTGGGATCCCGCTACTTACGGAGGTCTAGATTACTACTTCTGGCCGCAGGTAATAGCGCTTTATTGGATTATGGTGGCTGATTTATGCCATTTCGTTTTTTTCGTTATTTCTCAGCGAAATAACGCCAAGCGAAAACACGAAATAACGAAAAAACGCCACGCGAAAAGACGAAATAACGAAAAAACGCCACGTGAAAAGTCGAAATAACGAAAGAACGCCAAGCGAAATAACGAAAAAGTACGGAATTCCGTTGGGGCCATCGTTGTTTCGCACTTTCGACCTCTGGGGCGAGAACACGAAAACGCGAAAACACGATGCGAGATCGCGAAACAACGATGCGATATCGCGAAAACACGATGCGAGGTCGCGAGATTACGATGCGAGAACGCGATATTAATATCGCGCTCTCGCATCGTACTTTCGCAACCTCGCATCGTTGTTTCGCGTTCTCGCATCGTGTTTTCGCGTTTTCGTGGTCTCGCTCTCAGGACAGCGAGACCACGAAAACGCGAAAACACGATGCAAGATCGCGAAAGTACGATGCGAGAACGCGATATTAATATCGCGCCCTCGCATCGTACTTTCGCGACCTCGCATCGTTGTTTCGCGTTCTCGCATCGTGTTTTCGCATTTTCGTGGTCTCGCCCTCAGGACAGCGAGACTACGAAAACGCGAAAACACGATGCGAGATCGCGAAAGTACGATGCGAGACCGCGATATTGCGAGAGCGCAATATTAATATCGCGTTCTCGCATCGTATTTTCGCGACCTCGCATCGTGTTTTCGCGTTCTCGCATCGTTGTTTCGCGTTTTCGTGGTCTCGCTGTCCTTAGGGCGAGATCACGAAAACGCGAAATCACGATGCGAGAACGCGAAACAACGATGCGAGGTCGCGAAAGTACGATGCGAGGGAGCGATATTAATATCGCGTTCTTGCATCGTACTTTCGCGACCTCGCATCGTGTTTTCGCGACCTCGCATCGTTGTTTCGCGACCTCGCATCGTTGTTTCGCGATGTCGCATCGCGTTTTCGCGTTTTCGTGTTCTCGCTCTTGAAGTCGACAGGGCGAAACAACGATGGCCTCAACGGAACACCGTAAAAAAGCAAGCGCTATTTTTGCGCGAAATAACTAAAAATCGCCGTTCAATAAAACGTCGCTTGACGTTTTATTTCGTTATTTCGTCTTTTCGCTTGGAGTTATTTCGCGGCGAAATAACGAAAAAAAACGAAATGGCATAAATCAGCTACCATATTGGATACATACGTCTCTATTGACTATTCTTATATGGGGTCAGCTGTGTTCTCTGGATGCCGTCCTTCAAACGTGTATTTTACTAAGAACTAATAAAAAAAGTTAATGGTCGACTGAAGTACAATTTCAGCAGTATCACGACACGAGGGATTGTAGATCGCAACTTTTTACATAATATTATTTACTTACACATTAACCAGTTTGTAGAAGAAATAACGCCACTAAAATGTATCTTATTAATACATGAATGATATATTTTATTACATGTACAATGTAACAATGTACGTCAATTAGGATGACGTATTGTAACGTTTTACATATAGGGTGACGTATGGAAGCCGGATGTGGCACTGAAGAACTCGTTTTTGGAGTACAAAGAGCTTGGGGTATCGTCTCTCAATGTACAAGTGTCTTCCGACGGGACTGTAAATTGGTATCCTTTCCAGGTAACACTATAATTATTGATTTTTTTCGAGGTTTTGCAAGTGATTAGTACTGCATTAACTAAATACGTGGAAATAACTTTATATTATTGTCCTTTCCGTCGAATACCTCAGTTACAAGGGACATTTTTTAAAATTCTCATTGAAAGCAGCTGCAACCCGGAATTATTTGTTTTCGACGAACGTTTGATTTAAAGTCTCGTCCTACTGAAGCTTTACAGCCCCTTAGCAAAACAGCCCCCCCAAAAAAATTTTACATTTTTGAGCATCGACGTAAGTGCCTTTTTTCAGGGGAAGGTCAAATATTAAAAAACGACAGGGACCAAAGTAACTATCCATTGCCAGTTAAGCTCTCTTAAACACAGCTCACTCGAACTCATCAAAAGTATTTTAAAATGTAATTGAATTTTGTGGCTATATCCTGTCACGTGATTGATTATATATATATTCGTTCAGTTTCGAAATGTAATTGATAATTTTGATGAATTTAGGTTTTCCAATCAACATGTTCGATAGACGTCAGGTATTTCCCCTTTGATGTCCAAGAATGCAAGCTGGAGTTTGTTGCATGGAGTTACACGAAGGATGAGGTGAGTTCAATGGTGGGACTTAATAATTGTGGCAGAAGAGCCCCTACCCCTGAATCACAACAATTCTAAAAATATCCTTCATAATTCGTCTTTATGAAAGCATTAGTTACCGCAGTTCTAAATTTGAATGAATTATTTAAAAACTCATGAATATTATATAAAGTAATGATGCTTGCACTAGTATCCTTCTTCCTAAGGTTGAACCAGTACCAGTAGTCATTGTGGAATATACCAAGAAACGCGACAGATACATAAGTACGGAATATTTCTGACAATTTTACTTGGATACTTGGTTACCCGACATACAAAATTATTGTTAACAGAAGGACTCTTAGATAACTTGGTGAAAAAATCATTCAATAATGCAGATTCTCACCTAACTGATAATTCAAATTCGATGAAATTATCCCCTTACTTTTTAAGGTCGTAATGGTAAGTGGAGAAAAGGGTATTGTAATGGACGGGTTCGAGCCTAACTCGGAGTGGAAAGTACTTGATACCAGCTACAAGGTGGATATGGAGTCAGGCGAGGCTGCTGTCGTGTTTACAATCAAACTGAAAAGAAAACCACTGTATTATCTTCTGTCTGTAATCTTACCAATTATCATGCTGGCAATTCTGAACATTTTTGTCTTTATGTTGCCTAGTCAGTGTGGAGAGAAGGCGAGCTACGCCATCACGGTGTTTCTAGCGTTCGCCGTATTTCTGTCTATAATTTCCACGTCATTTCCGGCGAACTCCGATGTGGTCGCGGTATTCTCGATCTACTTGATTATCCTGACACTGCAAAGCACGCTGATCACATTGCTGGCACTCATCTCCATCCGATGCTGCCTCCTGGATGATCAAATCACCCCTGTTCCAAGGTTTGTGGCAGCATTTATTTCGCTGATGAATTGCACAGCATGTGGAGTACCAAAGCGCAGGAACAAGGTTGTAGATGTACAGCCTGCCGATGAACCGCAAAACGAAGAAAAGGGAGATGTTGAATCCGTTGCTTCGAATTCCTGTTGTACTTGGAAAGAAGTTGTCAACACCATGGACCGAGTTTTTGGCATATTTTTCACTTTTGTTTTGATCGTGGCTTCAGTTGTTTTCTTCATTGTCACAGCAACAAATCAAGGGTAAACAAAATCATAAAATTAATAGATCTATAATCAAACCATTTTTAACGAAATCTCTCAACTGTGTAATGGTACAAAATACATAGGTATGACATAGACTATGAACAGTATTTAAACAAAATGGTGAAATAAAAATATCTTCTTTTTTTTTCAAGTAAACAAAATGTGAATACAAAAGTTCAAAAACATGTATTGTATGTAATAAATGTCTGTTATTTTAAGTATTTCCTCATTCATTTGTATCACGTCTATATTGTGCTCACTTAACGCGTATTTGTCCTAAATATTAATTTGTTTCAGAAACAATGCTGAACCTTGATCTGTATATAGTTTTTAAAAACAAATGGTGTAATACCCGTCGCGTTGCTAATTGTCAGCCACTTATATGAAATGTGTTTTATTTAGAGAAACAAGCTGGATCTCCCGCCTCGGTTATTCCCATCTTATGTAACTTATTATTCCATTTTCAGGCTAATTATATACGATGCTATACTTTCAGAAATGTACGAGTAAGAATGTACGTATGTTGTATTACATAAATTCATGTTCGATGCGCTACTAATTTTAATGGAACTCTGTTAGAAAAAATAAACACATTTAATCTTCGCTACTAGTATAATGTTTGAACGGATAAAGACTATGGAGTGGTACAAACTCTTCAGACGGTCATTATAACATCCACGTTCTCTAGTCGACTCGTCTATGACACAGCAGTACACGTCCGACCTGCCCACTAGTTCCGGACAGCTTAACCCAGAATGGAGGAGGTTATTCATGTGGGTGTATGGTTGGCAATACTCGCAATATATATGGTTGGCAATACACCGCTGATTTATTTTGACATTTAAATTGTAACTGTATTTTAAAAAAACTATTTTTTTTCTAATAATTTGTTATTGATTTTGTATATTTTCACCAGTCGCAATTTCAGACAATCAGATTCTTAAGATTTGAGTCTGGTTTCCAATCGCAGTTTTATAACCTTCGGCCCAGCTGTCCTAAGATACTTTTTCTCGTAACGCACCCTAAACTAAAGAGTAAAATGACTTAAATAGATGAAAAGGGAACTTTGAAGACCCTCGAACACGACAAATATGAAATTATTGCAGGCGCGGTTTGAGTGAGCCTGTTCATTGGCAGCAATGGAAATGTTTATAACTGCCCACGCCGCCTAGCCCCGGGCTGAGCGCAACTCAATATTTACACCAAAAAATAGTACAATTTCGATCCATCCCAAACGATGGTATGCATATGGCGGTGAACATGGAATCTTCAATGCAGTATTTTCAGATTATTACCATTCCATGTTCAGCGGCGTATGGTCCCCAGATAAAAGAATGGGTTTGCCCTAAACGAGAAAACGATGGGCGGAACTAAACAAAATAGAATTTTGAGAGGGGATCTTAGAATATAAATCCTGCATATCACAGACAACGCCACAGGCAAAATAAAAAAAAGAAGGAAGTATATCCTTGGGGGTGATTAAACAATATCCAAATTTATATTGGCTGGGATATTGAAACCACCCATCTTTAAACTGGCCAAAATATAAAAAAACAAAAGTAAATTTAGAAGTACTATTAACTTATTACATAAATATCGTGCTCGACGACCTTCAAAGGACGTAACTGATAACAACACTGATTTAAGTTCGAAAGGCAGGTTCCCTAATGAATGTGTATTTCTCAAAATCCAATATCTTTGAAATTTCTACGGTTTTTAGAGATATTTGAGATAAGCTTATGGCCAAAATTTAAGAGCTCCAGAAAGTCGGGAAGCTATGAATCCGGGCATAAAACAGTATTTTATAGCGTAAATTGACAAAGTGCGAAAAACGCAGTTTCCCTAGTGAACGTGTATTTGCAATATTCCAATATTTTTGAAATTTTTGACGTTTTTAGAGATCTTTGAGGTGAGCCTTATGGCCGAAATCTCAAAGCTCTAGGCCGTCGGGAAGCTATGAATCCGGGTATAAAACACTATTTTATAGCATAAAGTGCCAAAACGTTATAGAGGCGCTTGCAGGGTTTGGAATTCCACCCCAAACGAAAGCGCCATTTAATTGAATTGGGCTGAAAACACCCGCGGGTCATGTGCCACTGATAGTGGGCGACCTGAAACCAGTTTTGATTCTAGCCAATGCATTTGAAGGAGCTTACATCCGTCGGTTTTCAATGGGCATTTTACAGGGCAATTAAGGCACAAATTTATGAGCATACACGAATAAACGGGTATTTGCAATAATCCAATATCTTTAAAATTATCGCGGTTTTTAGAGATATTTGAGGTGAGCTTATGGCCGAAATTTCAGAGCTCTAGACCGTCGGGAAGGTATTAGTCCGGGGGGGGGGGGAACACTATTAAACAAAGCTGAAAATTACTAAGTTCGAAAATGCAGTTTCCCAAATGAACATGTATTTCTAATAATCCAATATCTTTGAAATGTACAAGGTTTTTAGAGATATTTAAGATAAGCTTATGGCCGAAATTTCAGAGCTCTGGACCGTCGGGAAGCTATGAGTCTGGGTATAAAACACTAATTTTTTAGCGTAAAATGACGGTGCTAAAAACGCAGTTTCCCTAGTGAACGTGTATTTGCCATAATCCAATATCTTTGAAATTCTCACGGTTTTTAGAGATCTTTGAGGTATGCTAATGGCCGAAATTTCAGAGCTCTAGACCATCGGGAAGCTATGAATCCGTGTATAAAGCACTATTTGATAGCGTAAAATGACTTAGTGCGAAAAAACGCAGATTCCCTTGTGAACTTGTTTTTGCCATAATCCAATATCTTTGAAATTTTTACGGTTATTAAAGATCTTTGAGGTGAGCTTATAGCCGAAATTTCAGAGGTCTAGACCGTCGTGAAGCTATGAATCCGGGTATAAAACACTAATTTTTCAGCGTCAAATGTCTAAGTGCGAAAACGCAGGTTCCCTGGTGATCGTGTATTTGCAATTATCCAATATCTTTGAAATTGTCATGGCTTTTAGAGATCTTTGAGATGATCTTATGGCCGAAATTTCAGAGCTTTAGACCATCGTGAAGCTATGAATCCCGGGATAAAACACTATTATATAGCGTAAAATGTCTAAGTGCGAAAACGCAGGTTCCCCAGTGATCGTGTCTTTGCCATAATCCAATATCTTTGAAATGTTCATGGTTTTTAGAAATATTTGTGGTGAGCTTATGACCGAAATTTCAGAACTAGACCGTCGGGAAGCTATGAATCCGGGTATAAAACACTATCTTTTAGCGAAAAATGACTAAGTGCGAAAACGTTAATATACAGTCGATTGCCGGTGTTCGTACTTCCACCCCAGACGCAAGCGCCATTTAATTTCATTGGGCCGAAAACACCCGCGGGTTGTGTGTCACTGATGGTGGGAGACCTGAAACCAGTTTGGGTTCGAACCAATGCATTTGAATGGAGCTTACCTTAGTCGGTAAGGCACGAATTTATGAGCATACACGAGTAAATTGGTATTTGCAATAATCCAATATGATCTTTGCAATTTTCATGGTTTTTAGAGGACTTTGAGGTGAGCTTATGGCCGAAATTTCAAAGCTCTGGAGCGCCGGGAAGGTATCATTCCGGGTATACAACACTATTTTATAGTGTAAATGACAAAGTGAGAAAAACGCAGTTTCCCTAGTGAACGTAGTTTTGAAATAATCCATATTTTTGAAATTTTCATGGATTTTAGTTATCTTTAAGGTGAGATAATGGCCGATAATTCAGAACTCTAGACCGTCGGGAAAAATTGAATCCGGGTAAAAACACTATTTGAAAGCGTAAAATGTCTAAGTGCGAAAAAAACTCAGTTTCCCTAGAAAATTTGTATTTGCAATAATCCAATATTTTTGAAATTTTCACTGTTCTAGAGATATTTGAGGTGAGCAGCTTATGGCCGAAATTTAAGAGCTCTAGACCGTCGGGAAACTATGAATCCAGGTATAAAACAGTGTTTTATAGCGTAAAATGTCTAAGTGTGAAACCGCAGGTTCCCTAGTGATCATGTCTTTGCCATAATATATTCAATATCTTTGAAATGTTCATGTTTTTTAGAAATATTTGAGGTGAGCGTATGGCCGAAATTTCAGAACTAGACCGTCGGGAAGGTATGAATCCGGGTATAAAACACCTTTTTTAGGGTAAAGTGCGAAAACGTTAATATACAGTCGCTTGCCGGTGTTCGTACTTCCACCCCAGACGCAAGTGCCATTTAATTGCATTTGGCCGAGAAACACTCGTGTGACACTGATGGTGGGCGACCTGAAACCAGTTTTGGTTCGAGCAAATGCAATTGAATGGAGCTTACCTCCGTCGGTTTTCAATGGGCATTTCACAGGGCAATAAAGGCACAAATTTTAATTATTGTTCATAAGCGCGAAAGATTCAATGACGTGTATTTGTACGTGAAATTGATTGTTTATGCGAGATATAGATAATTACTTTCATTGGAATTCAAAGTTTTTTGTTGGAAATTAAGCATTCGTCAGTTTATTTTTAAGAACAAATAAAACGTTCTGTTCGGTTGTATTGTCAAACGTCCAGTTGGATATAAACCACTGTCAGTTAATATCGTTTCTACAAGGAAAAAATCTCATCCCGATTTTTATGAAACTTAAATTGCAATCTTCCCATTTACTTGTAATCATAACACACGTTATTATTTCAACTGAATGTTTGCATGTTTTGCATTATTGGACTTGTTAAAATAAATTTAAAATTGTTTGATTTATGCTGATTTTTTAATCATGAGTTTACTTAAGCTATACAGTGCCCAAGATCATAAAAGTAAATCTGGAGATCAGTCTCAAATCTCAACATCTGATTGGCCATTTCAGCCTATCAGATCCTTGAGATTTGAGACTGATCTCAAAATTAGTTTTATGATCTTGGGCCCAGGTTCTAAAATGTTTTTACTTACTAAAGCTTCGCAAACATAGATTAAACGATGGATATTTTTATTATGTGATTAAATAGCTATGTACAAATGCTGACACAATGTAATTGTTAAACACAGGTAAAAAAGTTATATTTACAGCATTTCACTCAAGAATAAAAAATTCTGACCATTTTTTTTCTATAAGTACGCATCAATAATCTAGAATGACCCCCGGTACTTTCATCGTTGTTGATTTTTGTTTTGTCAATTATTTATGTTATCGGTTACCCTTGTAAACTGGGTTTCAGCACATCTAACTGAAACTGTCTGTGCTAATGTAAAATAAAACTTTATCACAAGCCTTTTTCCTTAATCGCATACTTTTATCTTTTGAGTACTTCTAGGCCTATGTCTTTTCTAGGCCTATGTCTTAATATGTTTACATGTTTATGCACTGATATATACATAGCATTTACAAAATAGTTTAGACGTTTTGATAAACATTGTCGTAATGTAGGCTCTGGAAGACCATTTCGTAGCAGTATTTGTACTGTTCCTGAAAGATATAAAAACAAGATTGAGAGATGACCGTTAATCATAAACTCAAAATTATTCAGGAGATATCAAACCGATCTTGAACTAAACATGCCGTAGAAATAGTCCATATTGTAATTTTCCCGGTCTAGCTCTCATGTCAACTTCAGATTTTAACTCCCACTCAACACGCTTAGTTATCATTGAGTTCAGCAAGGTAACACGAATGAATGAATTTTGCCACGACTTTTATCAAAACAATGATGCTTGACTATTGCAGAAACAGTTCTTGTCAGATACTTGGAATGTGACGGGACTTAACGCATTAATAAAGCTGAAATTCTTCAGCCGCGCTGCTCTTACATAACAAACCAACCACCAAATATTATACACATGTACTATTTGATACTAGTTAATTGTTATACCACGGAAACTAACGTGACACCATGCTGATCACGGGGCATGAATGTTACAAGTACTTACAAAAGAAGAAATCAGTTCTTTGTCTTTCTGTTTGATTTTCTTTACTGTCTCCAGGATATTTATTTGTTCTAGTGTCTTTATCCTGGACAGTTCATTCAGTAGAACACATACGATTCCCGCTTGTTTGGAACTACTGAAATTACGATAAAATTAACTGTTGTTAGTCAAGCCTTATCTCATACGCCACAAATTGCAGGAAAATATTCTTCGCTGATAGTTTTTTTTTTAAATTAAGGTTGTTACTATATTCGGAAAGAGTTCACAATCATCTATTATGTTCTTATAACCAATAGGGCTCTTTACTCACGTCTGCTCAACTTAATGACTCCATTTCAAGAAATAACGACACATTTCCCGAAGACACGTTTTACCAAGACAGTCCTGATCCATAAGATAATATACCATATCACTATCATATAAACTTTGATAAATTGTTATTGACATTTCATATGTAGTGCAGTGGTCTTTTTGCACTGACTTGTTTAAGTTCAAACAATAGTCATACTGAACTTGTTTATTAAGGAATACCAGGTAAAACCACATTCCGCTTAGCAAATTGATTAATCACGCAAAATCACATCTGCACTAATAAATTTACTTACTTCTTAACAATAACGATTGGTTCCATGTTTGATAATGTTGGCTGCCAAAGTTGAATATCTGTCAGAAGTCCCAGCAGCGAGTGCTGATCAGATATAACATTGTCGTCCTTCTTCCATCCGCTATATTCAAACAGTCTTATGTTCATGTTAGCAGGGGCAACGCTCTGTAATTAAATAACATGTTCCAACATGTCATTATTTTGAAGTTAAGGCGTCGCAAACATTGCAAATGGCGAAAACAGGCTAAAATTTCAAAAATGAATTTTGGAGGAAATACTTATTGCCACCTAGATTCTACTTTCACTTTGAACCAGGAAGTAAGTTTTCCTTGAATTTCTTGATAACCCTAACATTATTTTGACGAATTGGCACTAAACACTGTAGACCAGCATATACTGATTTCAGGAATTAGTTGCTTTGCTATATTGTTCATGAACTTCAGAGTTCTCATGCAAACGGCTTTTCTTTTGTTTTAGTATGTGCTTGGTAATTAGAACATGAATTAGACTAAATTGAGCTTGCAAACATTTACTAAATCCATAGCTTAATACATTTCTTTACTAAAATCTAAGTGGCAATAAGTATTTCTCCCAAAAATTCTTTTTTAAAATTTTAGCTAGTTTTCGCCATTTGCAATGTTTGCGACCTCTTACTAATCAGGCATCACATCCGAACCATCCAGTGTCAGCTATAGACTGTTTTGTTGGGCCTGAACAACACATCTGTACACAAAGCTCCAAGGTCGACAACTAGTCTCAGATATCAAAACTTCCAAGTAGTATATTCTTAGACTGTGCTTATTTTAAACCAATCATATTGGTGAGATTTTAGACTGGGCTCCATTTCCAGGATTATAACTTTTGAGCCTCGTTACACCTACGATTACCTATGTCCTTAAGTTTTATCTGAATATGCAATACACAAATCAGCAAAATCACATTTAACAAAACGTTGAGTCCTCATGCAATATATACCTACAAGGAAAAAAAACAAGTGTTTGTAACATTCATAATATACTAATAGTCCATGTAAATGTTTGTTTGCTTATATATACTAATATCAGTTAAATTTTGCTCTGATTAATCATTGTACAAGTATTTCAGATCGTAGCTTATTAAAATATACAACTAAAATGATTTTCTTACCCTTTCTAACTGACAGAAGCTAAGTTCTTTAAACACGTAAGTGTTTCTCCGTTTTTCTTTATTTACTAGAAGCTGGTCATTCAACAAAGTTTCGTCTGATACCTTAAACGGACAAATTAACTAAACGTATCTCCATTTTCTTAACGACAATGATTTAATGTTAAATTGGTTTTCTTTTAATGCTTGTCTATCGGCAGCAACAAACATTTTATTCGAATAAGGGGCGGATGAATTGTACATTGCACCTCATTAAAACACTCAAAGGTTTGGTGTCAAAGATATTTTCTTCAAAAACAGAAAGTCATAACAATATTGAATTTTATAGTAAATAAACTAGTTATATCCTTATCACTTCAAATAATGTTTGTGCACAAAAAGACTGTGATTTAAAGCCGCAAGTACTTATAATTTTATACCGGTATCAAAGCTTTGTTTTGCTTTTTGTATTTTCTATCGTACAATCACAAACTAGTCGTTTGGTTAGAGAAATGCTTCAAAATTTAGTTGTGTCATATAGTATAAGCTGTTTTCATTTCAAACGACAACTTTTCTGTATGTTTCCGACTGAAAATTGTTTTGAGTAACAAATGCACTGTCGAAAATTACTTTGGCTTGTGTGTCGTTATCATATTGTGCAAAGAGAATGAAAGAATTCGTTACAACTGAATCAAAATAGTATTACTGGTATTCGAGACTAGCGACAACTTATTTGGCATTAGTTGCGAAAACATATTTTGCTAAAGGGTTGAAAACAGGTGATGGTCTATGTTGTTTACTGGTATTTGACTAGAAAATGAAAAAATATGCTTATATTTAGAAGTAATTCGTATTATTGTCGGAAACTACTTTGGCCTTACTTGTGTTAACACAATGTGCAAAAGAAACGAAAGCCTTCGTTACCTTGATATGAACCACAGTCTTAGCTCCAGACACAGTTACTAAATTCCAAAACTCCAGAATCATGTCATCATTTGTTGGCTCATCAAAAATAAGGAACGAGTCTTCGTTTTTGTAATCCTGTTGAATGAAAAACATCTAGAGTAATTTATGCTGAATTTTGTGATGATCTTACAGAGCAGAAGAATCATAGAAACAGTTGACCATACTCCCGCACAACCATTCATAAAAAAGTAAAATACAAACACACAATACTCAAAATGAACATATAGATACCACGTGATCGTTTGAATACAAAACATAACTATTATTTAATTGAAATTTTGTTGTTGACTTACCTTAAATAAATTGCTGTGCAAAGAAGGCTTTTGTTTAGCATCTGAAAAAAACCAAATAGACATTAAGGTTTGAATTTACGTTGCAATTATAACCTATACAAATAGATGAAAGGAAACGTTCAAAGCCACCGAATACGACAAATATGAAATATTGTAGGCTGGGCTTTATTTAGACTGTTCATGGAATTATGCGATCTCGGACACAAAACTTGGGCATCTAATATTAAAGCATTATTGTGCGAAAACGGTTTTTTAGAAGTTTGGCTAAACCCAGATAATTACAACGTTAAAGTATTTATACCAGTTTTTAAGCAACGACTCACTGATAGTTTTCTTCAAAAGTGGCGTGCTGATACCACTAACAGTACAAAATTAAACACTTTATATTCGCATTTACATAACACATTTGGAATGTCTGAATATTTGAATATTTTATTTAATAAGACGAATCGTAAATGTCTTACCAAAATACGTGTATCGTCGCATAGTTTACGTATTGAAACAGGACGATACGGCCAAAACAGACTGCCAAGGAATGCACGAAAATGTCTGTTATGTAACACACAGGAAGTTGAAGATGAATATCATTTTGTTTTAATTTGTAGTTGTTTCAGTGATATCAGATCAAAGTATATTAAGACATATTTCTACCAAAGACCCAATATGTTTAAGTTAATTGAACTTGTTAATAGTGGTAATAAGTCAGTTGTTGTTAACTTATGCAAATACTTGTTGAAGGCATAGTAGACGCAATTTGATTATTAATGATCTTGTATAATTTGTTTTCAATTGAAATATCACTGTTTTAATTGCAAGCCAGATACACTTCCATAGAATTATCAAATAATTATATACTTAAACCATTTTTCTTTTGAACCTTTCAGAATATTGTTAATTATGAACATTCTCCATTTTAGAGTACACAATTGTGTAACTATGTAAACATTTTTCAACATATACCATTATGTTAACGTGATCACACGCAAGTTTTGTTTTTGTGATATACATTTTGTATGACGAGATGCTTTGATGCATAAGTCTGAAATAAAAGTTCTGTTCTGTTCTGTTCTGTTCATGAGCAGTAATGGAAATGCCCGGATTGAGCGTAACTCAATATTTACACGACTAAACAGTACAATTTTAAAATATACACGGCAAATGACCTAAACTAAGAATGAATGTTATGACGACGAGTTTGAAAAAAATAATCATCTATTAAAGGAGTAAGTAACATTAGTGAGTTAAAATATCACATATAAGTTGATGATTATGGGATAGTGTAAAATGTTGAAAGAAATTTTTTTAAGCAAGTTGAAATATTTTCTATTTAAAAATGAAATCATATCATCACACAAACTTGTCGGAATACTGCGTTGTATATTCTGTAAATATTTCAACACAAAGCAATAAATATAACTCCATGTAAAGGCATTAGAATAAAAAAATAAATACTCAAGTTTAAATTAGCAAAACCCTGATCAATATATCAAACTTTTAATTAATATCTTGTTGAGAACACTGATTGAACAGAAATGAAAAGCTAAATTTATGAAATTCTACAACAAAAAACTCCCTACATGTTTGTTGTCGATTTTAAGGAATTTCATTGTGCTGTTACAGTATCTTTTAAAAACCTAACATAGTAATTCATTGCCAGCCAAACAAGGCAATCTGAAGGTCAGCAGTATCACTATGATAAGTTGAATGAGCTATTGGAAAGAAAATGCAAGTTCATGTGCAGTACATGTAGCCCTCACCTACCGCGCCAACCCATCTTAAGATTTATCATGTTCTTTATCATGATTTTTTTTTCTATTTAAAAAATCAGGGGAAATAACACATTCATTTTTTCACAGTGATTTTACATCCCTTGTTTGGCGTCCTGCTCAAAGGAATATTGAAAGTGTCACTTAAACCTTCAACTGTTGACCTAAACCTTGAGACACCACAATTAAAAAATTGTCTAAACGAGTGCACATTTGACCAATGTAATTCATTTTTGAAGTTAAGAATACGTTTGACTTGCGCATGTAACCTTAACCTAAATCCAGCATGGATGAAACATATTTTTTGCACATTGTCTACATAAGGCGAAAATTTCATTTCAAGATTCATAAATATCTTAAAAAACGAATATTATTTCCGTGAACTCCACAGCATATTGTATACATGTATATTGTGAATTTCAGAGTTCTGATGCATAAATGATTAATTTAGTATATGATTTATATGAGAGCTAATTCTCAGCGTGAACATGTTAACAAATCCCAAGATAAATTCGTTTCTTTACTGAAGTCTTGCTAGCAACGAGTTTGTATAAAATTTAGTTTATACTTCTGTGCAATGCTGGTCGCATTTTGTTTAAAACTTGATAAAGGGACTTCAAATAAAGCACATGCTTACGTTTTGACGCACTGGATCATTTCCAATTTAGTCCTCAGCTATTTCTGACTTAAGTGCCATTCAGATACATGAGAGATTTGTAAGCCTTCGTCATATTATACAACGAACGGATAAATTGGTATCTTTTGGCTGTCTTATAGGAAATGAAATCAAGGCAAGACAGTGATTTCGAAATAAATGGTTAATATAAGTTTGTCATTAAAAGTTTATTTGAGGTGAAACGATCTCAGAGTAGTTGATAACAGTATTCTTAATAATTGCAATTATTAAATTTAATTAAGCCTTCAAGGTTTATAATGTTACTGGATGATTTAATTTATTTACCTGGTTGAACAGTTTCCTTCACGTTACCATAGACAACATCTGCTTGAATGTCCCTCTTGTTTAGCATTACCGTCGAGTCATCGTTGTTATATACAGCTTCTAATTCTACAACTTTGTCTTCAATTGAAATTTCTGTTGCTGGCAAGTCACCACGAGGAGCCACTAAATTGTCATCTACACTTCTTTCCAGAATCTTCAGTAAACCAATGAGATGAAATCTTATCCACAGTTTTAAACGTCGTGGTAGTATTTGCGATTGTGCACATACTTAATCATAGTATTTGCGATTGTGCACATACTTAATTGTAAACGAAATAAATAACTTAGTGACATGTAAGCCATTCATTTTGTTTAATATATTTAGATTTTTTTATTGTTATTCGTTATTAAGCTGTTATTTTATTATTAAAGTTGTGAACTGTGAGTAATTCTTACATTTATATCAAATTTTGTTAAAAGATTTTGACAAGGTGATGGCGAGAAGCTAACATAACCTCTATTATCTGAACACAAAGTTTGCAGTTATTAAAAACAATAAGGAATATCAACCTCATATTGTATTTCCATGTTTGTTACAGTACCATCAGCAGTTTGGTTAGACATGAAATTGAAAACGTCCTCAAACTGCGAAGAATCTACATAGTGTGTCCCAATCATTAGAGCTTCTGCAACTGCCTCGTGCATGAACACATACTGTGCCTGTAAGGAGACATAATTATATTGCTTGATGATTATCAATTTCGCAACTGCTTCGTGCATCTTCATACGATTCCAGTTGCTCAACGAAAAACAAACATCACTTATCATCCTCTAACGCACATGAACTTTCAGTTTTAACAAGTCTCGAATCTGCCATCTTTTGTGTATTCCTGCTCTTTTAAAGTTTTAAATAGGCCATTAATGCTTTAAAGGATGTAAAACTGATGACGAGACATCATAATATTAAGACAAATATTTGCATTCATCCTAGAGTTATTTTGAATATTCCTATAATACAACAAAAGCAAAGAGAACGTGTTTCTTACATGTACATTAAAGTTCACAATATGACTGTTTACCTTGGTTTGAATCATATTCACTCTCTGCCGTCTCAGTGTTTCTACCATCTGTACAGGTCGGATGCACCCCTCGCTCGTCGCCTGGTGGTACAGGTTGTCTATAGCAATGAACGTACCGGTGCGTCCTACCCCGGCACTGAAACAATGTTATTTCGTTACTGAGATGAAAATGTTATTAAATGGTCAAGAACACGTTGACGATGACGACTGGTTGTTCAAAATAAACGCTTATAATAACTTATTATAATAACAAACAAAGATAACACCTATTGCAACAATAATGGCGTCGGCAATTCCGTCGACAGTGCTGTTTTTCACGACGATTATTTTTAAATATAAGAAGCTTACAGAAAAGATAAAAATGTTAATTTATAATGTAATTTAACAGATATTCGTTTGATAAAAGTATTCATAATATTAAGAGCCCATATATTTGAATTAAACCCGCACAGTCACGGCGACAGCGCCTAGCACTGCAATACTTGCGACGTTACCAATTGAGCTCACCGGGACAACCCCCAAAAAGGTTGATCGGGTAGTCCTAATACACGTAACAATCACTGCATGACATCGGTAACGGGTTATTTTTCTGATAACAGTACTGACTATATTTACGGGGAGACATTTTTACGGCTGCCACACTGCACAAATAGCGCTACTGTGAATTTCAAATGATAGTGCCTCTACCTGGGAGAGCTGAAATGATTGTTTTCAAGTTTAAAATTGACCTGCAGTGAACCAGAATTGGACTTTGCTGACGTTGAGATTTGGATTCTTTGTCTACAATTCTCCAGAAATGAACAAGGCTCCAAACAGTTTGTGGAACCGTCTTGTCTGGCCAGGATGTGAAATGGTATTGTTTGATAATGCGTGTTCCTTCCCCATCCTGTAAGAAAGTAAATACCTCTAATAGTATTTGAAAACGTAACCTTAACGTGAAAGTGGAGTCATTTACATGTATGTAAGTAAAATAAAAACCGTTGCTTGTTATGGAGTAAGAAAGATAATGCAATGCTTCATAAATTATGGTAATTTTATTGTTCGATTTTAGTGTTCGAGTATACTAATGGTAATTGATGTTTACAAATTGCGACAGTAAATTTAGTAATAACACACACATTTACAGCCTCTCCTCTTAATCTATTACACGCACGAAACTGTAATATAAATTTAAAATAGTGTTTGATTACCTTTCTGATTTCAAGATGCCTTATCACAAAGTCTGGAAATATGTCCTCCTCCTGTACTCTTATTGTGAAAATACCAAAGATAACTTCATCATCTAAAGGCCAATATTGCAAGCATTTCAGCTGAAAAATAGGTTTAACCCTAGGGCTGATTAAGCACTAATCATGCGCTGCATCATGCGAATTGTAACTGTCTGTGTCATATTTAGCCAAGACACATACAATGACTAACGTCTTCGCGAAATCATTAATAAGTAGAATCGTTTCAGTAATATAAAGCGCTTGTCGAGTTAGTTAAGTTAGTAGAAATTTACCAAGACAACTTGTACGTGTTTGTTCAAATGAGAACCTTTTGGGACAAGAGTGAGGTTAGTGCAGCCTAGAACCTGGTTTCATCACAGAAAACCCCAAATTGCTAAATGTTTTGTCACTTGCGGTTCAGAGGCAGAAACCCGTCAAGTTATGTTCTCCGTTTCGATTTTGTTTGTGGTGTTTTATTGAAAAACAGTCATTATTTAAACCCGTGGCGGTCTTTTCGCTTTCTTGGGCTGTGTCTTCTGAACTATTCATGATACGTCACCTTTTTACTGACAAGACAGAAACATTAAAAACAATGTGATTTAGATTCGTAATAGATGATTTTCTTACGGCTTAAAATCACCATCGTAAAAAGTGAGAGAGAGAGAGAGGGGGAGAGAGAGAGAGAGAGAGAGAGAGAGAGAGAGAGAGAGAGAGAGAGCGATAGAGAGAGAAGAGAGATATTTCCTAAAAACAATTACAAACTTTGTTACTTTGTTAGTGATATAGTTTATACCATAAAAATCATTTCATAAATAGTTTGCTTACCACGCCAAGCTCGAATACATTGGTCAGCATGACTATTATGCTGCAGTTTTGCTGCCATATCATAGTGTAAAAGTCATTCACCATGTCTTGTGTAGGCCCTAAATATCAAAAATGATTTTAGGGTGACTGTTCAAGGCTTGTCTAATTATAATATTTAAAATATGAATTAAAATATTTATTATGCTTAATGGGTGTCTCAAAATGTATATTTCGAAATGTAATTATTTTATAGATAAAAAGTGAACTTTGACTGCAATCGAACACGACAAATTTGAAAATTTTGCAGACTCGGTTTGATTGAGCCTGTTCCTGGACAGTAATGGAAATGCATATTACTGCCCACTCCGCATAGCCCCGGGTTTAGCGCAACTCAATATTTACACCAATAAACTATACAATTTTGACCATCCCAAACGATGGTGTGCATTATGAAGCTAATACTTGATGATTATAAGGATATAAATATATACGTTTTTGACAGGCCAGTCTAGATCATACAACATTTTAGACACACGATGCTTAGAGTTGTCCAAGTTACTACGATATAAATTATAAGTATATTACTTAGAATGTAAATTACCTTGAGAAGCTATGAATTTTGCAACTTTCTCATATCCCTGAAATTATACAAAAGAAACTTTCATTAGAAAAAACAACAATAGTTTCCATGGCATCAGAAAGGAACGCTGATTTCCATGACTAGCAGGTAAAGCGATATTTTTATTAAAAAATCTACAGCGTAATAGTAAATGACATTTTAACCAACAGTTCTTCGGATACTCCTTGTAGATGGTGTAATTAATCAGTGCCCAAGGTTTTAAAACTGATCATGGAAACCAGTCTCAAATCTTACGCAACTGATTGGCTGAAATGGCGACCAGCATGAGATTTGAGACTGGTTTCCAATCTCAGCTTTATAACCTTCAGGCCTGAACAGTTACCGTGTAATGCATGAAAAAGAATAAACGGAAAAAACAACGCCATTCTTACATCAATAAAAGATGCATTAATGTATAGATCCTCATCTACATGTTTTGAAGTAAGACGAACTCTGTTATGATCATCTGTAAATAAATATATCAGTGTATATATTGAACATATTGACATGTATAAAATTGAAATGATCATTAAAGTAATCTTAAAGATAAAAGTTGCTAAAATATTTTAAAATGCTTTAATGTTTTCAATAACTACATATAAACATTCGCAATCTATTTTTTATCAACTAATTTGACTTTGCTTTAACTTGGAAAGTGAGACCAAATACACCAGTGTTTATCAGAATTCCAATTAAATACACCAGTGTTTATCAGAATTCCAATTAATCGCAACGAGAAAGACCCATATGATATCAATCCTGCTTTTAAATGTCGCATAATTTTAAACCGAAAACTATGCTGCACTGAACTGCTGAAAAAGATGTTTGAAGCAGAAATCAGTGAACTTGCCAC
Source organism: Corbicula japonica (assembly GCA_038501625.1). Taxonomy (NCBI): domain Eukaryota; kingdom Metazoa; phylum Mollusca; class Bivalvia; order Venerida; family Cyrenidae; genus Corbicula; species Corbicula japonica. Next base: position 1,130,748 of record JAZAYU010000173.1, read on the forward strand.
GGGTCCTTTAATCGAAAACAAACGTCATCTAACTTAACATGAAATGACTAAAAATAAAAAGGCGACCGCGTATCAATGCTAACTAAATAAACAAAAACGAAAAATAACGGGTGATCCTATTAATGATTTTTTACGAACGTTCAAAGACAAATGAGTCATGTGGAAATAGAAAGTCTGAATTTCAATGAAGTTCTCCCCCAAAAAGTGAAATATTTATGTCAGGAATGACCACGTCCAAAATCACAGCCTCTCAGCACAGACAAAAAGTCGAAAAGATCGATTTCAAAGTTGATATAACAGACATTTAACGAAAATGAGAACCCGAGATGTTACCGCCTTTAGAACGTCAAAAGTTGGAATAGCTAGCGCAAACATCCTTCCAAACATGAGCTGTAGTCAATTTCGCAGTCACTTCATCCGATATATGACGGTAGTCGACACTTTGTTGCAAAAATTGACTCTCTTTAACAAAAGCAGCAAGCAACTTTCGGACAGATTTTACAAACGTAACGGCCTTGAGGTAATATATTGCGATAGAAAAATGTAAGAAATCTTATGTCCCCTTCACCGCTTTTCCAATGTGTTACTTGCAAAATGTGAAATGAAACAAATTGTTTTTGTAATTAAGTAAAATATTCATAACAATTTTAAAAATGCAAATCATTTTACAGGCATAAATTTCCTTGTATCTATGTTTTAATATGTTGTCTTCTTTTTTGGCGGCTTTGCATTCGTACTGAAGGCCTTTTTGGAAACTCTGTAAAGTAATACAAAATATCATGTAAATTTAGGTCATGTTGATAACAAAATCAGCACAACATCACATTTATGCTAACGTTTTTTTTTACACAAACCAGCTAAACCGATACACTCAGATACACAAAAACATGGTAAAAACACCAGGATAGCTACTGTGACAGTTTTTATAAACCGATTGCAATCGTTCCTGAACTGAAAGCGACCATCTCAATTCATTAAAATTGCACAACATGTACTTCTGATAATACCTAATGCGTATATTTTAATTTAAAATATGTGTATAAGTACTCCCAGCTTCCCTGCTTTTTTATAAAGCTCCGATATTTTTTTGACAGAATCTGAGAACAAAAAACCCAAATAATTATGTACTTTAAATTCCGCATAAAATATGCTACAATCATCTTCCAATCCTTTGTGTATGTAGTCCCAAATCTGGTGAATTTTCACATCTTCCTTTCGCGGAGCAAACGCGTAGTACTCCATTGGCTCTTGGGAAAACGGAATAAATTTTGTCTTCTCAACATCTTGACCTCTTATAGTAGGCTTAACAACTACAACATTTGCTTTTGTATCAGCGTTACTTTTCTGAATACGAGGTAAAACGTCCAAGTTGCTGTTTTGAATACCAGGTAAAACGATTTCTTCTGTGTTATCATCTCCTTGTTGTTTAGATTTTCTGAAATAATATCTTGGTTCTCACATTTACGTTTGCGTAGTGTAAAATTGAAAGACCTAGCAAAAGTATCACACGGCAAACAATTTTTCAATATCACGAAATGCAGAAGCTTTGTTATAATGTTAATGATTTTGAATACATTTGCTATATGTCAATTGACCACTTACACTCAGTGAAAATCTGATATCGTCAAAAGAGATCATATATATGAACCTTCATATTCTTATTTAAAATTGTTAAAAAACGCACATTCTTTTTCTCTCTACTTTTCCGCTACGCGGGGATGCTGTGTTTCCTGATAGTGGCGATTCCTAATATGCACATTGCACTTTTTTGTACTTGTTTATTCATATAAGAACCTATTGGGGCAAGTGTGAGGCTGGTTCACCCTAGAACCTGCTTTAACCTCTCAAGGGTTATGCCACTAAACGCTCCAAGGCGATAACCAAAGGGTTCTAATTATCGTTAATTGTCTGTGGTGCACAGCACTAAATTGATTTTGTTATAAACATATGCTGTCTTTTCTCTCTACCTTTTGGCTGCGCGGGGAGGCTGTTTGTTCAAGTTATGGCAATTTCTAATATACTTTTTTCATTATTTTCATTAAATATCACGATCTTTTTTTATTAATTATATAAAAAAGATGAATGATAAATGATGATATCAAAATTCTTTCTTATTTTACCTTAAAATTTTTTGTTTTCTTTGTAATGTTCTTAAGATATTCTCTCGGATGTAACGATCTCCAGGTAAATGTTGAAAATTTCTAGGTAAATATTTCAAATGTTAGGGTCTTTATTTGAAAAACAATTAGAAAAACTAAATCTGCTTGCAACCGGCAAACAAGAATAGAACAGCAATAACTTTCCGATAAAGCATTTAATAAACAAAAGTTGTTTGAATTTTTCAAAATTTTACTGTTTATTGTGTAAATATTGAGTTGCGCTCGACCCGGGGATAGGCGGCGTGGGCAGTAAAGCATTTCCATTACTGCCCATGAACAGGCTCAATCAAACCGAGCCTGCAATATTTTCATATTTGTCGTGGTCGAGGGTCTTCAAAGTTCCCTTTTCATCTATTTTGTCATGAAATATCATGTTATTATACATAACTGACATCATATAAAATGACGAATATTCTAGGTATCTCACTATTATTATTGCAAAAATGCAGAATCATTTCTTTTTATACACTCAGCACCGTGACTTCGGAAGCATGAATAACACTATGGCGATGAAATTTGTAATCGAGTTTTACCTTTGAAAACGACAATTATAACTTTACATCTTTAGCATTTTAGTCGAAAAAACGTTGTCTGAATCTTGGTTATTAAATCTTATGGTATCATCACTACACAAAACTGTATATATTGTTTACCTTCTTCTTATGACAATAACAGCAACTACGACAACTACCCACAACACAACCACTCCAGCAGACGCTATTCCAGCCAAAGCACCAACCGATAAAGGAAGAGATTCTTTATCCCTTCTATATAGCTCCTCTCTACCTACATAACAAACACAGTGACATAATATATCACAGCATTTTAAAGTAATCGTACATTTGTGCGCAGATGTTAATATCGGTTCACTGAATGTGTAAAAGTACTTTTCATGTCAAAGTCTATAGCTGCTGTTAAAATAAAAACTCCTGACTGGATATTTTTTTTCAGATTAAATATCAGAAGAATAATACAGAACGTAGAATGATAATTTCATTGTAAAAAAGTAAGTGTTATTTCATTTTAAAATAATTCGTATATGCCCATATATACTTCAACAAAACTGATACAAAAAAAAGGTAATGATATATAGTTAAAATGTGAAACCCTGATAGCATGTTGCATAAACAAATGAATAGGGAACATGCAATGCAGCTTCGCTTTGTCCTGATCATGTGCATAAAACTCCACATCCCGCCCAGACCCATATAGGTGAATTTCAATATCTACATGAGCACATTTCGATCCATGTTTACACAAAAATGCTCACGGGATCTTCAATACCGTATTTTATTTTGATATCTTTATATGAACGGAAATGATTCCTAAATAAACGCGTTAGCTATAGGCAAAAACTTAACATAAAAATCGACAACGGATATAAGAAAATATAAATCCTGTGTATCAAAGCCGACGACAACGGCACATTAAAAACTCAGGATGTATAATCGTTAAATTGTTTCACTAACTACAATTTTGATGAAAGCGTTGATTACAAATGTAACTATACTGAAGGTTATAAAACTGAGATTGGAAACCAGTCTCAAATTTCAAGCATCTGATTGGCAGAAATGGCGATTGGTTGAGATTTGAGACTGGCTTCCATGCTCAGTTTTATAACTTTGGGACCTGTACGGCGCAACATTACACCAAAAAAAACTGATAAATATTGAGATAGATAAAATGCAACTTGAAAAGCTTTCGAACACAATAAAATGGTATAAGCACAGATTTTGAATATTGTTGAAGTGTGCGATAGGTTAACTTGACCATGTTTCACAATAACCAGTCATCTGCTTACTTATGGAGCACAGTGGTGGTACATAGTTGTCAAGGCAACCCTCTGTACTGCAGTGTCCGTTTGTAATATTACATGCATCATTGCCGAGACATTTTCCGCAAGTCTCTTTGCAGTCTATTCCATATGTTCTGTTCTGACATGCTGTAAAATGTGGAAGCTACCTTAAGCATGTACTAAAACGGGTTTTCATTAAAAAGCAATATTTGACTGCGGATACTGTGTAGTTTTATTTCAATATATTACTTTCAAATTAATAAGGTGAAATTTTTATTAAGTGTTTGTGAATACAAGGTCGCGGTTATTTGTATATAAGTAATGCATTATTAATACAGAGTTTTATACTGCACTTTTAAATTTTTAATGATTTGTTTGTTTACAACATACAATAGGAAGTAGATAAACATGATTTGTACCTGTGAAATCTTCAATCTTCAGTGGATGTCGTATAAAGTCACGAAATAAATTTCAAAATACTTAAATCACTTGACTGTAATAACCATTAAGTGAAGATATGTATTTTGTTTTGATACATCAATGGATTTTACTTTGATTATATGTTCGATTAATGTACCAAACACTACCAAGCTTCTTAAACCATTGAAACACGGATGTGATTATTTTGATCCTGCTTAACATTTCTTCCTGATTCAAAATTGATCGACAGCAAATAAATAACCTCCAACTTTACATCTATATTTTTGTTCTAAAATTGATAGGACGATAATGTTGTTTCAAGTCAAACATCTGTTACGTTATTTTGATACCTTTAATGGGCTCTTTTTATATTCACATGCTTTTTTGACGAAAAAATACTTAGCCAAATTAAAAGAACTTGTGTTTAATATTTATTCCCACAAACATTAACATTAACATTGATACACATTAGAAACAAACCTAAGTTAATCTTACTTTCATTGCATAAAGGTCTTCTAAATCCCGGCTGACAACCCATTACACATTCCCCAGTCACGTGATGGCATGGCTGGCCATTCAGACAGTTCCCACACGAAGATAAACATAGATCACCGAATAGACCAGCAGAGCATACTTTTAAAAACAACAGATTGCGTTTAGTTATTCAGATTTTATAAATACCCATAGCAAGTAAAACATATAAAACAAAGATGTTACAGAGTTTTAGCACATAAAATTGGTAAATAATAAATAAAGATCCGTACAATTTTTTGAAATTACCAATATTTAAAAGAAATTTAAACAGTTATACTTTTGTCATTTTTGTTCTTTAAATTTGACTATAGGCAACTATTGACATTTATTTATCAATTTCATACATAGTTAAGGTGGTTTTGGTTTACGTTACAAATTTCGAGATAGTAATTCTTTGGGCACAATCGAAGCTCCTTCGTCTGTTTAATATTTAGTGGCGTCCTTTAAAGAATAACGTAACCAATATTATTATAAGAATGCATACATGTATCAACTAACAACTACAAATTTGAGTCATTGAGTCAGTAACCCTGTTTGTGTCTTAATTGTTTTTTTTTTAGAATTTACTACTAACATCTACAGTGTCTGATGGAATATAACATGCAGAACAATCAACCAATAAAGTAATTTTAAGATCCATTTTACGTATTAAATCAAGCCTCAAGATAAATAATAATAATAATAATAATAATAATAATAATAATAATAATAATAATAATAATCGAGATGAAGAAGCATTTCTAACCCTGTTTGCAAACAGCGCCCATGTATCCTGTGGAACAGCTAGAGCAACTACCGTTAACCTTGTCGCACACTGATCCATTCACGCAAAATCCACACGTCTCTTTACAGCCTTTTCCAAACGCCCCATCGTCACACTCTGGTCAATACATGTACTATCATTATTTTTAATCAAAAAAGTTATTGAGTAAGCAAGCATCTGACAAATCAAAAAAAAGTTTAAACCGTCTAAGAGACTAAACATATGTTCAAAGTGAAAACGGTTAAGACAATCACAGATATTTCATCTGTGACCAATTTAATGTTAGGAACCAATAACAAATATCGAAAATAGACACAGTAGAAAACAACTGATAGCATCGGAAAAAAAACGAAACAAAAATAAACAAAGACAGGATGCTTGTATTGAAAAGTAAGTGAAGAGGTTTTTTGAAAATTAATTATTATTTTTTACAACTGTTACGTTCCGACAACTATTGTCTTTAATGTAAATAAATTACACAGAGGATGATAAAATCGCACATTTAGCTCTTACCTTTAGAACAGTTTTCACCTTGATATCCGGACAGGCATTGGCCAGATGGACAAATGCCAGTTTTGCTATTGCAGGTGTCTCCTCCACAGTAACATTTATGTTCACATAACTCTCCGAACGTTCCGTTGTCACATTCTGTTTGTTTTTAAAGCGCGAAAAACTAAAATAAACTTTTTTTTCTTCATGGTAAGCAGTTTCATAAACTTTTGAAATTTTCAATATCATTCATAAAAATCAATAAACACAAAATTAATAATATTTGTTTGAAAATAGTGAACAGTTTTGCTTGCTATTCTACTGGTAGGATGACATTGTTGACGCTTTCGTACCATAGCATTATCGGTTGTTTTGTATATCCATATCGAATTTGAACAGGGAGTTAAAAAGTTCCAATGTCATAAAGAGTCAATCAACCGTTCATCTTTAAGACTATTACGTCCGTTTTCGTAGTTGCGAAGAACATATTTAAAGAATAAGGAAACAAGCGTGTTGTATATGAATCGTATTACAATCATTACTCGTCCATTGTAGTGTCATAAGTTATATAAATATGATTTAATTAGCGAGATGCTACTGAGCTTAGCTAAATAATAGTACTATGTTTGCTGTATGAACAATATCTCTGTGTTTTATTTCGTCAAATGATTAACGGAATATGTAAACAAATTAAAAGTGCCTATAATATACTACTGAAGGTATTAAAGGTAATATTTTGATCTTATAACAAAGCGTCATACGTACCACCTTCAAAGAGCTGAAGTTCACATATGGTCATTATCCGTTCATAACCATCGTAAAATTGTAAGGTTACATACTGGGTAATTAATGGAACGGGCAGCGTTATGTTGAGGAAATAAGTTTCATTTTCATTCGTATAAAAAAGATTTGTCAAGCTTGTGTATCGGCTTGCATACATTTTCAACCACTTGAAACTTTCTGCAATATAAGATTGTTTATAAAAATTATTGACACTTCATTATAATTATCGGTCTTATTGGTCAATGGTTAATCAAAAGTTTGAAAATATTGAATTTGTATTCATTATTTTCGATAAAGCATACGTGTACGATTTGTTTATTTATTGCTTCTTTTCATTAAGTCTATAAATGAAAACTTTGTTCAACTATACCAAGTAATAAACTAAATACTCAAAACCTAGTTCACACACTATAGAGGCAAAGGCTTTTTAAGACTGATCAAATTGTAAAATCATGCTGTATTTTCCTTTCTGCATATTAGCCGTGTGGGAAGGCTGTTGCTATTCCTGATGGGGATGTGTTTCTGCTTTAAAAGACAATAATGAATCTCACAGAGCTTAAGAAAATTGTGGATAATTTAAATATAAAGAAACAAGTGAACAAGAGCTGTCACTTGAAATTGACATATGCCCCCGAAATGCAGCTTTAAAATTGAATTGGTATACATAGGTAGTAAAATATGCCTGTGGAAGTTAAAAAGTAAAGAGTAAGGGCCTGTGACCCTTGCAACAAGAGGGTCCATAGGGTGGCTCACCTGTCAACAACTGCTCAATGGTTGTAAGAGTTGTGTGCAAGTTTGGTAAAATCAAGGGAAACATGAGGGCCATGATGGCCCTTTATCGCTCACCTGAATACAACAAATTTGTGTTGTATATGACCCAACGTCTCGATATGGTGAACATTAACACCAAGTTATTTTAAAATCCAATAAGAAACAACAAATTTACAGCTTGGAAAAGAAAATGCTATTTTTAGTAACAGTGACCTTGACCTTGGACCTACCGGCATGGGTATTGCATTTAACAAAACCCCTTGTCATGGTAAACATTTATGTAAAGTTATTTTGAAATCACTTCATTCACTAGAAAGTTACAGCCCTGACAAGAAAATTTTATTTTTAGTAGTGACCTAGTTTTTGACCCCAGATGACCCATATTCAAACTCGTCCAATTAATAACTGGGACTAATGTCCTGACCATGTTTCTTTACAATCGGACAATCAGAAATGTGACCACTAAAGTGTTAACAAGGAAATTCTATTTTAGGAACAGTGACCTTGACCTTGGACCTACCGACATGGGGTTTGTACTCAACACACCGCCTTGTCATGGTGAACATTGTGCCAAGTTATTTTGAAATCCAATAAGAAATAACAAATTTACAGCCAAGACAAAATAATTCTATTTTTAGTAACAGTGACCTAGTTTTTGATTCCAGATGACCGATATTCGAACTTTTCCAAGTAATTACTGGGACTAATGTCCTGACCATGTTTCGTGACAGTCGGAGCAAAAATGAGACCGCTAGAGTGTTAACAATAAAATTCTATTTTTAATTACAGTG